>SJYC01078339.1:0-41228 GCA_006408675.1 Madoqua kirkii | reverse complement strand
GGAAGAGAGAGAAGGAGAAGGCAGAGAACAGGGGCGGGTGGGAGTCCTGCCATGTCCACCTGGAGAGGGGCAGGCGCGACGGTGTGACACTGTCACTCTGAGGCTGGCCTCACTGTCCCCAGAGAAGGGCATCAGGACGGCTGCTGCTCAGAGGTGAAGCCATGGTCAAGCTCTGTCCAGCCCCTGCTCCCTTGAATAAGCGACACCGGAGAGGCCCCTGACCCTGAGTTAACTCAGCTCAGGGCTGTTCACAGCGCTTAGTACCCAGCCAGCACTGAGCATCACAGCGCCGCCCTTGTGGTCAGAAGGAGTTGGGAGCCAACATTCAGAGGCCTGCCTTCTTGTGCTGGAGGATTTCTTTCATCTCTCCTCCCAGCAACCTGTGAGGACAGATTTCTGCTTGATGCTCAGAATATTGGTATAATCTGCTGAAGACACCCAGCTGGGAGTTGACAGTGCCAAGATTCAACTCCAAATCTTGCCACCACCTCCTTCCCAGTGCAGAACAGGTGTCCCTGGTGCAGGGCACTGTGTCCCCAACACAGGAGGACTGTGCTAATTGCAGTGGTAGTTCAGAAGAGGCATGAGTCAGCCCATCAGGAAAGGCTTCCTGGAGGAGGTGGCATTGATGGATGCCCAACAGCCGCATGCAGGCAGGGAGTAGGGATTCCAGAAAAAGGAAAGGAGCTGAGTAGAGCAGCTAGCCAGACCCCAAGTATGGTAGGAACCGGAGGTGGGGCCCAGAGCCCCTGCCCATGGGAATTTGAGAAAAAAGGAGGGGTGGGGCCTATAGGGGAGCAGAACTGGCCACCCCAAAATGTCTCTCTGGCATGCAGATTATCTCTGATTGAAAGCATGCAAGGTTCAAAAGACTCAGGAAGAGCTCTGACCTTCCCTGATGGCTCAGAGGGTAAAGCGTCTGCCTGCAATGTGGGAGAGCCGGGCTCGATCCCTGAGTCAGAAAGATCCCCTGGAGAAAGAAATGGCAACCCACTCCAGTACTCTTGCCTAGAGAACGGAGCCTGGTGGGCTACGGTCCATGGGGTCGCAAAGCGTCAGACACGACTGAGCAACTTCACTTTTTTCTTTTCTTTCTTTCCCCCTAATTGCCTAAAAAAATTTAGATGGAAGGCTTGTTCCCAGAACAGAGTTATCACCAGAGACATCTGCAAAGAACCTGGACTGATGTGGTGGGAACGGGGCCCAGAGACCAGCGTTTGCTCTGTGTCCATTGTCTCTGCAGGGCCAGCAAACATTTATCAAAGGTTTGTTTTTCTATCTCCAGGTGAACTGCCTTTCTCCCCTTTGAAGTCTCCAACCATTATCTGCAACATCTTCTTTTATCTTTAGCTAAAGATGGAGTTTGAAGAGATGGTTGAAACCATTTTAGTGACTTAGTTTCCCTGGCTCTCTTCCATGTTATTGAACTTTTTTGTGATTTTCTCCTCTTACTCTGGCTCATGTCAATTTCATTCTTAGACCTGCCAGGAGAACCTAGTACAGTAGAGGACCCGCAGGAGCAGCGACAGGAGCCCCACAGAGGGCCTGGAGCTGCTGGGAAGACGCTAAAGCGTTGACCGAGGAGGCTGGGCCCGCGCAGTGGGAAGCCGCCTCCCCCAAACACACATCCTTACAGCTCCTAGCAAAGGCCCTTCTCCCACAGTGACAGAGGGAGACTCCTCTCGAGGGCTTGTGCCAACACCACCACTCCAGCCAGGGACGCCCACAGGGCCAGCCCCCTGCCTGGCCAGCCCGCCACAACCCAGCGGTGCCTGTGGACAAAGGTACTCAGAGCCACGCAGTCACTCAGCTCCCACCAGGGTCTGCTCCTTCCCCTTCTCTCCTCTTCCTAAAGTCTAATTTTCCAAAAGGATCACCAAAGAGCCAGGCCTGCCCCTGCTCCGGATGTGGGTCAGAAGAGAGGCAGAGCAAGGGGCCCATCTTTCCCCGAGTGGGAGAACCTCCGAAAACCTCACAGTCCAGCGACCCTGGCCTGGTTCTTCACCCCAGCCTTGTCCCCTTGGCCCCAAACATTTGCTTTCCAGAGCAGAGTGTTTTGCTCATTTGCTTCCTGTGGGATTTCAGATACGGGTTAAACAGGAACTCCAACTCAGCAGCTTGAAAACCTCGAGAGCTGGAAGAGATGTCTGGGTGACAGCCTCCATTCAGGCCCCTCTGTCCCCAGGTGTCTGTGCCATAGGACTGATTTGCAGATGCCTAGAGGCTTTAATGAGCCACTCCCTGCGAGGGATGCTGAGGTTTGGGCCCCCTGTGCTACAACGAAGCACAGTCCCCGGGAGATGCCCGGCCACATTCGGTCTCTGAGAAGTAACATTCACCAGTGTTACAGCAGAGGAGACTGAGGCCAAGAGGGATGAAACAGCAGCTAGAATAACACAAGGTTCAAAGACTGCTTGTCTGCGGACTTCCCCGTGGTCCAGTGGTGAAGGATCAGAAGACAATGCAGGAGATGTGGGTTCAATCCCTGATCTGGGAACTAAGATCCCACAGCCCACATGTCACAACTAAGGCCTGACATAGTATTGTAAATAAATACCTAAGTATTTTTAAAAAATTCCCATCCCTAAGAATTAAAAAATAAAAAGTCTGCCTATCCGGGTCCTACTCTGCACACCACCCTCAACCTCTCATCCACCCGCAGACCCTGTGCTAAGTTCCCTTTCTGGGCAGGAACAATGGTCCCTTAGCCCAGTATTTCTGGCCATGGAGGGCGTAGGCGTAGTCTGTGTCCTGAGGGTCAAAACTTCACTTCCCACTCATCCCTGAGTGACCAGCTGTGCTCATCTGGGGTCAGGCTGTGATGAGAGTCCAGATGCGGTTTCCACCCCGTGGGTTGACCTGTGAGAGGGACAGTGACAATCAGGGCTGCAACACACCACCCTCAACCTCCCATCCACCCGCAGACCCTGTGCTAAGTTCCCTTTCTGGGCAGGAACAATGGTCCCTTAGCCCAGTATTTCTGGCCATGGAGGGCGTAGGCGTAGTCTGTGTCCTGAGGGTCAAAACTTCACTTCCCACTCATCCCTGAGTGACCAGCTGTGCTCATCTGGGGTCAGGCTGTGATGAGAGTCCAGATGCGGTTTCCACCCCGTGGGTTGACCTGTGAGAGGGACAGTGACAATCAGGGCTGCAGGGACAGAGTGGAGAGGAGCTTAAACCTCTTCATCAAAGTAGGAGCCTCCTCCTGGGACTACACGGCTCCAGTGGGTGCAAGCGATCCTGTCCCAGAGCCCACGAGGAGGGTCCTTATCACGGCCCCCCAGAGTAGCCATCCTGGCTGTATCTGTGTACCCGCCAAGACGCTGACGGCCCAGGCTGATCTACCCGGCCCTCTGATGTAGGTGACTGGGGCCCCCGTTGCCCAGGCAGGGGAGCAGCAGGATGAACAGACAGTGGACATCCGTGACACCCCTAACTTCATTTCAGAAGCACTTTCCTCCGGGGCTGGGACAAACCACACTCCCTTCACACCCAGGGAGAAATCACAGAGCTTTCACCACGTTGCACAGTTTAAAGTGCCATTTCTAAAAATAGAGCTGGGTTCCTGTTTTTAGCTCTCACATTATAAGTCCCATATTACTTGCTGTTTTACATGCAAGTTGGGAAGGAGGCTATGCCAGAGTCAAGAGAGACCCTGGAGTCCAGGGACCAGGAACACACACTTTGGAAAACTCGGAGGCAAGGCTGGAGTCATCCAGACACCCACAGGGTCCAGCAGGTCTGACTCTGCTCTGCAAATGGGCCACCTGGGTTGTCCAGGAAGACATGGTTGGGGGTCACACGGATGAAGTCCTTCTTAATAGCAACCAGAAGAGTCCTTTAACCAGACCCTTATAAAACATTATCATAACTAAGGAGCATTACTTTATTTGATACTTACTACAACTGTTGGAACAGCCACGATCCCCGTTTCTCAGGAGAGGCTTAGAGGATGAGGTTACTTGTCTGGAGTGCAGCGGGCACCCAAACGCCAGTCCAGTGGCTCCAAGCCCGCCTGGTGATCACCGCCCCATTAGACTTGTGTTGACGGAAAAAAAAGGGCACAAGATGAGAGCTGTGGGTTCAGTTTTATTGGGGATTTACTGAGGACTATTGCCTGGGAGACAGCCTCTCAGATAACTCTGAGGAACTGATCCAAAGAGGTGACAAAGAGGCCAATAAATATATGATTTTTTTAAAAAGTTTGAAGTCTAGTTTTTGATTTGGGGGCTGCCCTGGTGGCTCAGTGATAAAGAATCTGCCTGTCACTGCAGGAGACATGGGTTCAATCCCTGATCCAGAAAGATCCCCTGGAGAAGAAAATGGCAATCCACTCGGGGATTCTTTTTTTTTTTTTTTTGCTTGTTTCTTCTGCATTTATTTATTTATTTATTTATAATTGAAGGATAATTGCCTTATAGTACTGCATTGGTTTCTACCAAACACCAGCATGAATCGGGCATAGGTCTGCCCATGTCCTCTCCCACTAAATGTCCCTCCCACCTTCCTCCCGGTTGCATTCCGCTAGGCTGTTACCCAGCCAGGGTTTGAGGTCCCTGAGTCACACAGCAAATTCCCATTGGCCATCTGTTTACATATGGTAATGCACGTTTCCATGTTAACCTCTTCATATCTCCCATCCTCTCGTTTTTCCCCCCACCCTAGCTGTGTCTCCATACTGCTCTACAGAGAGTTTCATCAGTACCATCTTTCTAGATTCTGTGTACATGTGTTAGTATATAATAGTTGCTTTTCTCTTTCTGTATTCTTGCCTGGGAAATCCTCTGGACAAAGCCTGGCAGGTTGCAGTCCACAGGGTTGCCAAAGAGTCAGACACAACTTAGCGACTAAACAACAACATAATAGTTGAATTACAATGTTGTTTTAATTTCTGCTGTGTAGCAAATGACTCAGGGATACGTGTATGTATTCTTTTACAGACTATATGGGCTTCCCTGGTGGTGCAGAGGTTAAAGCGTCTGCTTGCAATGCGGGAGACCTAGGTTCGATCCCTGGGTCAGGAAGATCCTCTGGAGAAGGAAATGGCAACCCACCCCAGTATTCTTGCCTGGAGAATCCCATGGACAGAGGAGCTTGGTAGGCTACAGTCCACGTTCACAAAGAGTCAGACACGACTGAGCGACTTCACTATACTTCACTATACAGGCTATATGGATTCAGTGAGGAAGGTATGTGCAGTTGTGCACACATCTTGCTAGAGGCTTGCTGCTAGCCATGAGGACCAGATGTCTCTGTTAAGAATGTTAGTGCTTTTCTAGGTATGGGAGGATACAAGAAATTGGGTTCATAAAATTTTCTCCTGAAAATATCTCACCATCTGAAGGCCTGTTCTGCCAGTTTTTCCAAGAGCACAGAATGCTTCCTTCCTGCTCTCCACCCTGAAGTCCTTTCCAGTCCCTGAAGATTCAGTGAGGAAGGTATGTGCAGTTGTGCACACATCTTGCTAGAGGCTTGCTGCTAGCCATGAGGACCAGATGTCTCTGTTAAGAATGTTAGTGCTTTTCTAGGTATGGGAGGATACAAGAAATTGGGTTCATAAAATTTTCTCCTGAAAATATCTCACCATCTGAAGGCCTGTTCTGCCAGTTTTTCCAAGAGCACAGAATGCTTCCTTCCTGCTCTCCACCCTGAAGTCCTTTCCAGTCCCTGAAGGTCAGCAACTGCAGTGGCGAATGACTTAATCCTTGAAGAACCAGATGGTGAGCGACATTCTTTGGCTGGCTCTGGGAACATGATGCATGCACCTCCCAAGGGCACAGAAATACACCGTGACCATCGGATACGGACACAGCCTCCCCAACAGCCCTGACCAAGTCCCCTCCTGGCCTTAAGCTGGGGCAGACACTTCTTTGTGTCATTTTATGGATTTTTTTTCTGCACTCCATACTTCTATTTCCTGCATTCCTTGTGTCAGGGTGTTGCAAGAAGGGGGACCCCTTCTAGGGCCTGAGAGTGGGCTCTTGTTTAGCACTCAGAGATAAATTGTTCAGGAGACACAAAGCAAGAGGTTTTATTGGGAAGGGGCATCTGGGTGGAGAGCAATAGAGCAGGGAGGCCCAGGAGGACTGCTCTGCACATGGTTCACAGCCTTGGGGGTTATGGTGATGGGGTTAGTTTCCAGGTTGCCCCTGGCCAATCACTCTGACTCAGAGTCCTTCCTGGAGGCGTGTGTATCACTCAGCCAACATGGATTCCAGCAAGAAGGATTCTGGGAGTTTGATAGAACCATATGAATTGGTATGTCCTCTCTCCTTTTGACCTTTCCTGAATTCTTCCAGTGGGTGGTAGCTTGTTATTCCCAGTTCCTTACCAGAACCTCCTGTTGCAAGATAACTCAGGCAAGTGGTTACTGTCAGGTCTGGCCAGGGCCCGCAGTTTTGGTCAGTGTTTCTGCTAACAACTGCAGTAATTTCCTGGCATCCGGTTTGCACACAAATGTCGAAGACTCCCCAGATGATGTGGGTTATCCTGCAGGACCCTGGTTCTCAGAGTTTCTGTAACTCTGGTTCTCCTGATCTGGTTCCTGCTTCCGCTTCCTGGAAACATGTGAGCCTGAGTGGAGGTCTCTGCTTCCGGCTCATTATAAAGGATCTTTTCTGCTGCTTTTCTGAGGTATCTCTGCATCTCTCCTCTAAGGTTTTGTCATCCTTCCTGACTGTCTGACAGTTTGTGAACAATGTCTTTAGGAGTTTCCCCTGCACCGACTCCAGGACTTTGAGACATCTGTCTGGATCCCCAGACCTGACCCCCATCCCTGGGACCCCCACACTTCTCTCCCTCTGGGTGGGTTTTATGTGTATGTGGGAGAAGGGACCACCTTGTCTTTTAAGAATCCCACTTTCTGCTTGGGGAACAGCCCTGAAACACTTTAACCTTCTAAGAAACCACCTCTGGACACTCAGTGAAAGACATTTTCAGTCAACCTGATGACATTTAAGCTTGCAAATTCTTGGCACGCTGAGATGCTGTTCCTGGAGGAAGAGCTCCGAAAATGTCTCAGTCGTCACCTCTCAGCCAGGGGAACCCTGGCGGAGACCTTTCCACGAGGCCTTGAGTTAACTCGGTAGCCTTGAAATTCTCCTTTTTCTGGGAGAAAATGCAATTAGGCAGATGTTGATTACAGATGAAATTCTGAATTGGTCCAGCAGCCTTTCTGTCTCCCCTTTTTTAATATATAAGCAAATGAGGGCTCCTAGCACCTGGCAGCAGAACAGGGAGAAAGAAGCCCTAGAATTTTAACGCTGTCCAGGCTCTCCAAGGTCAATGCCATGGGGGGGATGGGCGGGGGAATTGGGATTCCGCTGATGTCCGCTAGTTACCCACCCCACCCCCTCAGGCTTCCTCCATCCTCCCTGCCCCCAGCTGGAAGGCAGGCCCAGTGACGTGATGATTAGAGTGTTTTCTCCTGCCCTGTTCCTGGGAGACTTGACTTTTGAAAGGAATAGAGCACTTGATGGGCACTTACTCTGTGTTTGATGCCTTCCCTACACCCGCCCCAAATGCACCAGGGACAGAACAGCTGGGGCTGGTGCGAGTGACCTGGAGAGGTCCTGCCTGCCGGGGAGCCCCGTGGAGGCAGGTCCTGAAGTCACGTCCTTCGCTGCAATGCCTCTGTCCTTCCTCCACACCCTTTTGCCTGTCCAGCAGAGACTAACAGGAGAATGCAACAAAGAAAGAACGCCCTAATGGTGAAAATTTGGGCACCATGGCTCTTGTCTACGAACAGGCTTGAAGGCGGGAAGGTCGCCCTTGGGCCGCTCAGATGAGTTCAGCTGCATCCATGGGGCTGAGCCAGGCCTGACCCCTCTGAAGGGAGTGGCTTGATAAGGCCTATAAAATAAACAACAAACTGCACAGCTTTGCAATCTGCAAAACAGACCCTCCCAACCTCATCCTGCTGAATTCCCACAAGAATACTGAAGGGGGGATGATTATGCCCACTTTGGAGATGAGCAAACTCAAGTGCAGACACACAAAAAAAATAGTCGCTTCATCTGAAAAGCTTCATATTCCTCGCCTGCCTCAGCAAACCCCCCAAATTATTTTTTGACTAGAGTTCTTTCCAGCACCACTTCCGACCTCATCTGATGATTTATGTTTCCAAAAGCATATTTGAATGTTTACAAGATGACTGATTTTAACTCCCAAGGACTCAGCACCAGACATCAAAAACTGTGTTTTTATAAAATAGGAGGAGGGGGATGGAAGAGATCCACTTACATTTTAAAGGTTTGTTGTGTTTTCTTTTCTTTTTCTCCCTGCAGCCAAGTGGAAAAAGTTGAAGGAATCTGTTAACATATTGATTGCTTTGAGCACTATTTTAAATTAGCTTTCCGTTCCCTCCATATGCTTTTCCATTAAATTTAAATAAATTAAAGTTCACGTTACTGGAAGAGATATGCTGGGGCCTCCTCAGGACTGGAGATGAGTTTATCAGCCAGGTCTGGCTGTCAGAAATCCATCAAAGACCATGCTGATGAGCATGGGTGGGCCCCCAGGGCCACATGCTCTCTGAGAATACTTTTCGGAACAGTTATCACCATCCACCTTGGGACCAGCCCAGTGGCTGTCTCCACACACTGACCCAGACAGGGTTCCTCATCCCCCTTGTCAGTTGCTGAGCCCACATGGACACAGAGCTGCTGCTTCCATCTACTCTTATCGCCAAGACGCAGACTGGCTCTGCTTGGGCGCCTGTTCCTCTTTCCAGGCCCCCACCCCAAGCCTGTGGCAGCCACACCCTCACCCCTGGAAAGGCACCCAACCAGGTGAATAGACACTGACCCAGACAGGGTTCCTCATCCCCCTTGTCAGTTGCTGAGCCCACATGGACACAGAGCTGCTGCTTCCATCTACTCTTATCGCCAAGACGCAGACTGGCTCTGCTTGGGCGCCTGTTCCTCTTTCCAGGCCCCCACCCCAAGCCTGTGGCAGCCACACCCTCACCCCTGGAAAGGCACCCAACCAGGTGAATAGAGATAGTTGAGAAGTAATAACGAATATCACACCCCCCAAGACTCTTAATCTACACTTTCGAATTGTGGTGCTGGAGAAGACTCTTGAGAGTCCCTGGGACAGCAAGGAGATCAAACCAGTCAATCCTTAAGGGAAATGAGCCCTGAATATTTACTGCAAGGACTGATGCTGCTGCTGAAGCTCCAACACTTTAGCCACTTGATGCGAAGAGCCGACATTGGAAAACACCCGGATGCTGGGAAAGGTTGAAGGCAGGAGGAGAAGGGAACGGTAGAGGATGAAGTGGTTAGATAGCATCATTGACTAAGTGGACATGAGTTCGAGCAAACTCTGGGAGGTAGTGAAGGACGGGGAAATCTGGCATGCTGCAGTCCATGGGCTTGCAAACAGTTGGATACTACTGAGTGACTGAACTGGGTGACTTCACTTTTACTTTTCACTTTCATGCACTGAAGAAGGAAATGCCAACCCACTCCAGTGTTCTTGCCTGGAGAAACCCAGGGACGGCAGAGCCTGGTGGGCTGCCGTCTATGGGATCACACAGAGTCGGACACGACTGAAGCGACTTAGCAGCAGCAGCAGCAGCAGAGTGACTGAACAACAACAAAGACTTTGTTGTGTATCGAAAACCCTTCTTAGATAAGCTTTGTGTGGGAAGGAAAAATGATTCCCCCTCTACCCTTCTAGGTCCTTGGCTGAGGGTGTGTGCTAAGTCATGTTTGACTCTTGTGACCCGATGGACTGTAGCCTGCCAGGCTCCTCGGTCCATGGAATTTTCCAGGCAATAATACTGGACTGGGTAGCCATTTCCTACTCAAGGGGATCTTCTCAACCAAGGAATCGAACCTGAGTTTCTTGTGTCTCCTGCATTGACAGGCAGTTTCTTTACCACTGCACCACCTGGGATGTGACTCCCCTGTAATAAGAAAGGCAGATTAACAGGAGAAAAGTCATCAGAAGTTTCATAACATGTATACCTCCTAATAACATTTCCTCCTCCCAGGAATACTGAGTTAAACCCCTGAAGTGACCCAGGCCATCCACACCAGCTAAAGACACAAGGAGACACTTGAAGTGGGGAGCAAACTGTGGGAAATGTTATCAGGCAAAGCACAGTGACCAAGGCTGTGGTTGTCATGCAGATTTCAGTCCATGCCTTCTCCATTGATAAATTTCTCGATTTGATTATTCCTCCTCTTTCTGATGCAAATGAAGGCACCTTTACAAATGGATATTTCTGTGATAAGTCTGGGGCTTCCCAGGTGGCACTAGTAATAAAGAACCCACCTGCCAATGCAGGAGACATAAGAGACATGAGTTTGATCCCTGGGTTGGAAAGATTCCGTATAGGAGGGCATGGCAGTTCATTCCAGTAGTCCTGCCTGGAGAATCCCATGGGGAGAGGAGCCTGGCAGGCTACAGTCTATAGGGTCGAAAAGAGTCAGACACGACTGCAGCGACTTAGCACGCACACACATGCACACCCATATGATATATCTAAATGTCTCTTACAAAAGAGTAACTTCTACTCTGTTCTCAGTCTTCTCCTGTGTCTGCTGTTTCTTAAAAATCATCAGCCTAAAATAATCCTTATGCTGAAATTCTGCTCCTGTTCAGCTTCCTGAGGTAAGTGTCTTGCATAAGACTGGGAGCTGCGTTGACTTCAGGCTTGGCTGTATGCGAAGATTCATTCAGGGTCTGTTTGCCCTCTGTCTCTCTCTCACCAGGTTCTCTTTACATTACCCACCTCCCCCAGGGCAGGTGGGTAATGGGGTCCAAGGATTCAATCAGGTTGCTTTGAGACAAAGGCCACATGTCCTCAAAGGTCCCCTGTCTGCCCTGGACAGACAAGACTTCTGCCTTCCCCAGAATGCCCCCTGGAAACAACCATCCAGCCACCTCTATTGACCTACAAAGATCCCGGAGGCTGGGAGTAAGAACTTGAACCAAGTCAACAATTTCAGGGACACCTCTGAGGTCCTGATGGGAAGGAGTCCCTGAAAGGGTCTGATGAAGAGAGGCACACTGGTGACCTGAGAAAACCACAGAAGTGAAGGAGCTTGATCAGGTGGTCAAAGTGCACTGACCAGCAGCCCAGAGGGAGGATGCAGTGTGAGGTCTCCTGACTGTCCCCTGACCCAGTACTGCCTCCCCCAGCTCCCGCAGCAGGACCTGGACTCTAGGAAGACAAAGCTGTAGTGGAGAGAAATGAAGCCAACCTCCTCACTAGGACGGCCCTGTTGGAGGAACATCCTTCCAAGAACTGGCGTCAAGAAGGAGGCAGAGGAGGAGCCGAGGTGGCGATGCAGACGGGGTGGACAGCAGGGATCCAGGGGGAGGGCAGTGGGGGTCTCAGAACAGCAATGGGCTCTGGGCAGCTGGAAGATGAGGGCCACCGAACCTGGAGAAAGAGGGTCTGCAGAGCAGGACCTCAGAGCTCTAGTTACACATGGGGATCCCACCCCCCCGCAATGGCCAGAAGGAAGGGATAGATGGAAGCACCCCAGGAAAGACAAGCTCTCCTGTTAATCCGGGATGTAGAAATCCACACTGAGATTTGTGGTTTTGCTGCAAATGTGACTCATTTTCGCCAGGAGGTGAAATTTTTTTCAGACATGCTCAAAATAGTTACTTTGGGTTCATCTGGCATTATATGCAGTATAGCTGGCATGCAGGATTTTTCTAAATATATGGACTGTGTTTCTAATGGTTCATTCTTTGGAGTCACGCCTAACAAGTATGTGCGAGTTTAGCAGATGAGGCGAGGTCTCCACCTCCTCCCAGTGCACCCACACCCTGCCCAGTTCCGGCTCTGCTGGACTGACAGTATTACAGGCATTCCATAGACTCTAGAGTGGGCTTCCCTGCTGGCTCAGAAGGTAAGGAATCTGCCTGCAACGTGGGAGACCTGGGTTCTATCCCTGGGTTGGGAAGATCCCCTGGAAGAGGGCATGGCAACCCACGCCAGTGTTCTTGCCTGGAGAATCCCCATGGACAGAGAAGCCTGCTGAGCTACAGTCCCTGGGTCTTAAAGAGTCGGACACGACTGAGTGACTAAGCAGACCTAGGAGGCTGGGGTTTGAACTCTGGTGTCTCAGTGGGATATACGGTCCATTCTGCTTGGGTGGGAGGGAGGAAAAAGGAGGGAAGATATAAAAACAGGATCCCTCATTCAAAATTATTTCCAGCATCATCCTTAAACCCGTGGCTCTAACGCAGTAACTATTTTCACTTCTCTGGTTTGCATTTTGTTCCTTTTCTACCCACATGCTAATTTTACATATATAGCTAAAGAGTTATAATCTTCCCATGCACAAGGTTGTGGTTTTTTAAAATCTTAACATTTCCCTACATTTCCATCCCCTCACCCCACCCCACCCTCACATAGGTTGAATAGCTGAAGCTACTCTTTGGAGTAGATAGGCTACAATATAACGAAAGCTCCTTTCTTATTTGTGAACATTTCAGTCCCTTTTTTTTTGTCTGAGTTTTGCTTCACTGTTAAACATAGTATCATAAATGATAAGGGACCCTTTGATGCCTGTGGCTGTTACTTCCCTTTGACTGTTTCCTTAGACTCAAGTTCCAGATGCCAGAATAGGCACTTAAGTTGTAGGGACTTCCCTGGTGGTCCAGTAGTTAAGAATCTGCCATCCCGAGCAGAGGATGTGGGTTCGATCCCGGGCTGGGGAACTAAGCCGGAACTAAGATCCCACACGCCACGGAGTAACTAAGCCCACAAAACACAAGAGATCCCTCATGTTGTAACAAAGACCCAATACAGTCAAAAATAAATAAATATTTTTTAAACACTTAAAAACATTGATTGTACAAATTTTTGTGGTTCTCCCTTCCTCTCCCCATTTTGCTTTCCAAACATCCTGTACTCGGTAAAGTTGCAGGCACTGGTGTGTCCATTTCACCTCTCCTCAGTGTCAAGTCAAAACTGTTCAAAAACAAAGTGATCTTAAATAAATCCAAAGTGACAGGCCAGGTTCACCTCTTTAGCAATTTGCTCTTCTCCTAAAAATGATTTTCATTATCTTTCTGTCAATATCTTTGAGCGTCTTATTGTTTTTTACAAATTCTGAATGAGCTCACTAGGTGTTACACGGCTTTCATTTTTTTTCCTTAGACATATTTTTGAAAGCATGGTATTTTCATTTTGGGTGTAAGTCTTCTCCCAGTATGTTATCCCTTAAACTTTCTTATTCTGATATTGTCATAATTTGGAAGTTTATAGACTATTCAACTCAGCCAATCTCCTTCATGCGGCTGCCTCAAGTACTCATGAGATGAGCAATTCATCCACAGTCTGATAAATATTCTATTTCCTGTTCTGCCAGTTTATCTGAAATTTGGTTTTCCATATTTCACACTTGAATCTGCCTTGGCTTTGTTGCGGGTATGATATTCTGTGCATCCAATCTAATCTTTTATTCCAAATGACTCTCCTATTATTCAACATGATTTGACAAGATCGGATGTGTTTGTGGCCGTGTGGCTGTAGACTAAACACAATCTGAAAACACTCCTTCCTTAGTACTTGCTGTGGAAAGTGAACTTTTCCCTGTGTTCACATTTTTTATGCCTGGTTTTCTGGGCCATCCCATCCTCTATCTCTTTGTGCAGGAGCTAGCTCGGAGATTGTAATGGCTTTGCTTGATCATGTGCTCTTGGGTTCGGCAGCCTTAGTGCGTGCACACATGTACACGAATGCGCACGCACACACACACACACACACACACACACTTACTTTTCTGCTTTTAATTTCAAGAACATCTTTTGAAATTCTTGCGTACTTTTGTTTTCTACGTGGAACTTCAAAGCATATTGATTTTAAAACACCTTCTTGGAATTTTGATTGGAATGGTATTTAATCCATATGTTAGCTTCAGGGAGAATAGACATCTATTCAGTGTTTGATCTGGCTGCCCAAGAACACAGCTTATCTGCCTGTCACATAACTCCTTTTTAAAATGAGCGGAATCGTTCAGTTTTAAGGGCTGTGTCCTAGTCCCAACTCTGCCTTGATCTGGTGAAAGAATTCTAGAAAAATTTTGGAAAGTAGATTTCCTCTTCTGGCAACGAGGGGCTTGAACTAAGTCACTGCTTGGAGAAGCAACAATTGTCCAGCTTCCTCTGCTTCTCCAGCTCCTCGGGTCAGGGCTAGGTAGACAGCTTTCCTGTCCTCCAGGAACTCTTTGTTGGTGGTCTTGCTCCCTCTTGGAAGCAGCCTTGCTTGCTGCCTAGCTGGCCCCTTTCCTTCTGTCCCTGGAGACCTCCCTGTCCGTCAGCATCTTCCTCAAACCCCAGTACTGCCATCACCCAGACTGCTCAGCATCCACTTGGGTGAGCCACATGGATGCCCTGGCTCACAGTTCCTCATGCCCTGTGCCCACGATGATTTGAATCTCAGCCACTCTCATCACAGTCCTGAAATTGCATGACCTCCAAGCCCGCAAATCCGCACCACCTTCCACCCCTCAGCCCATCAGCTTACATGGCCCCATCCAAACACTATGCCCTTGTGGAGACCCTCAAGCCACTGACCCCTTCACTGTCTCACTATCCAGGGGTCCCCCATGTTCACTCTCTTTACTCCAGTTAGATGGCAGGTGGGGTGTGCTTTGGGGGGACTTCATCTGAAATACAATTATTCTCTCACAACCTCAGCAGAAATGCTCTGAAGCAACTTCCTCTTAAAGAAGTGATGATGTCACCAATTCTACCCTCCCTCCGTGCCCATGGTCGCCCGATGTCACACGAGTGCCCTGGGCTCGGACACTGCTCTCCAGTGTGCCGTCCACTTCTGCTCCTGTCTGCCCCTCTGCGTGTCTACCAAGAGCCAGACATGGTCCCAAACTGCACGGGTTTCATTTGCTGTTGTAAGGATGCTGTTTTCTTAAACATGAGCTATGCCAAGGATTTCCCTGGTGGTCCAGTGGTTAAGACTCTGCACTCCCCACGTAGCAGGCCCAAGTTCGATCCCTGATCAGGGAACTATAATAGATATCACATGCTACAACTAAGGCCCAGTGCAGCCAAATGAAGACTATATATACAAGAAAGTGAACGTGTTAGTTGCTCAGCTGCATCCAACTCTTTGTGACCCTATGGCCTGTAGCCCACCAGGCTCTTCTGTCCATGGGATTTTCCAGGCAAGAATACTGAAATGGATTGCTATTTCCTTCTCCAGAAGATCTTCCTGACCCAGGGATCAAACTCAAGTCTCCTGCGCTGCAGGCAGACTCGACCATCTGAGCCACCAGCCCCAGACACACACATATATACCAGTTAAGCCAATGAAATTTTAAAAGGAAAAAGCTGCTGCTTCGGTGAAAGCTAAGTTGAAGACTTGGGTAAGCTTAGGTAAACACAAGTTGCTAAAAAGACTATCAATCAAATGAGACGTATGCCGCCATCTGTAAGAGACTGGAGAAAATGGTGAAAGCCTGGAGGGAGTCTGAGCCACGTTTCCTGGGAGGATTCAAGTTATTTTTCTGCTTAAGCATCATATGGGACCAGAGACTGTAGATGGTACGCTGTGAATTTGGTAGCCACGGGGGCAGGGCGGGGGAAGGAAAGTCAAGGTGGAGTTGGGGGGGCAGGGCGGTACATGGGTCTCCTCTGCTCTTACTGTCCAAACCCCTCAGCCTCTCTCCCCAGGATCTGGGTCAGAGGAGGATGTTTCCAGACCCCTACCCATGTCTAGCTGTAATCCCCCCAGTCCCCTACCTCGGAGAATGCTCACTTCCCTGGAGGTTCAGCAAGTGATCATCAGATCTGTCACTGGACTGTGACCTCACAGCTCAAACCTCCAGGCCAGATTACTCCCCTTGTGCTGAGGCTGAGGTCCCTGAGGTCTGCTGTCTGTCTCACAGGAGGATGGAGAGAATAAAAGACAATTTCAACCAAGCATCCTGTCCACCTTGTAAACTTCTCCCCCTCCTCAGCCGGGCCTCTTCAACGTTCCCCTGAGACACAGGCTCCCTGAGCTGCCCTCTCTCCTTCTCCAGGTCCTATGCACGGAGCCCCAGGTGCCCGGGAGCCATCTTCGGCCACAGCCTCCGGTGCGAGGGATGGTGCCTGGGGAGTGACCCGCATCTGTCTGGCACAGTCGAGGGCACCTATCCAATAGATACCACAGGTGAGCCACCAGGTGAGTCGGAAGGCCCTGCCTGGCTCAGGCCCTCTGTGTTATCATGATCCCAACACGCTGGCATTTCAGAGGCAGACTTCCTCCTGCCCTTGCCATAACTCATGGGTCCTCTGGCAGCCCCCAAACCACAACACATGAGGCATGGAGACAGGAGGCAGGTGTAGGGAGAGAGGGCAGCAGCTGCTGAAGCCTGACTTTCTCAGACTCCTCTGCGTTCTCAGCCTCCAGATTCTGGGACGTGGCCAGCGGGAGGGAAGATCAGGGACACAGAGGGCAGGAGCTGGTGGTGACCATGAGCCCCTGGGCTCTACAGGCGCTGGAACAGGCCCATGAGTCACCTGGATCTGGACCAAAGTGTGTTCCGAAGCTGGATGTGGGGAGATGTGAGCAGGACCTCGCTGTGGGGGACAGATCTCCAGCGTCAGAGATGAGTAAGTGGCTAGGTCTGCCATGAGCATCCACCCTGGACCAGGCTTGGCCCCTCTCCTGGCAACCTGGGAGCCGGATGCCTTCCTCCCATCCCGCCAAAGCTGGAGGTGCCTACCTGCAGGGATGGGGCACTGGGCCCCCGCCCCTCACCTCCATCCCAGGTAAGGTCTCAAGAGGCTGTCAATCATCTGTCACCTCAGCTCCTTGGGGGTTCACACACAGCCCGTGTTAATTTCCTTCTCCGGGGTCTGTCTGCCTGGGTCCCAGGGTCGGGTGGCAGGCAACCCCCAGTCCAGGGCAGTGTGTCACTCGGGGCTCCAGGACCCCAGCCGCTTCTAAAGGCTGGACAAGCTGACTTTCATTCCTTGGGGAGGCTTTATTGACCCGTATGGAAGCCCTGACTGACAGAATACGCAGCAAGCCTGAGCCTGCCGTGGGATGCTTTGAAATTTTCCCAATATGTCATAAAAATTAAAAATTCATCTCGTGAAAAATAAAAGCAAGTGTAACTAACACGGTTGCTGAGAGCTGGTGGAAACCAGCTCCCCGAGCCGCTGCAGAATCTCCCTGCTGCTGCCTCTGGGCAGAGGACCTGCCAAGCCCCCTACCTGAAGAGCTCGGATCCATACATTTATTTCTGTCCCACCACCTGCCTTGCTAGGTACAGGCCCCAGCCAAGACCAGGCTTTTTCTTTACCTGTGGGGACACTTTCAACAGTTTCCATGGAGGCAGTCCTTCAAACATAAATTCACTTCAACTCCTGCTTGTGAAAATGTTAGTCATTCAGTCATGTCCAACTCTTGCAACCCCACAGACTGTTGCCCATCAGGCTCCTCTGTCCATGGGATGCTCCAGGCAAGAATACTGGAGTGGGGAGCCATTCCCTTCTCCAGGAGATCTTCCTGACCCAGAGAAGATCAAACCCAGATCTCCTACATTACGGGCAGATTCTTTACTGTCTGAGCTACCAGGGAAACCCGAAATAGTATTGGCCTCCAGATAGTAGATTGTGAAGCTTGCTTGCAGAAATGGAAACATTAAGTCTTCTTGGCGGTGCCCTCCTCTCTTAGGAGCTCAAGATAGGACCCCAAATTACATAAACTAAGGAGACGGTGCACAGAGTGGCTTCTAACAGGTTATAGTTTCTACACTGGGGGCAGACATTTTGAGCTCCTGCCCTGAAATTGAAGCAGCACCAAAAACACCATGACTCTCTGCGATTCTTCATGTGAACCCTATCAGTCTCCTCGCTAAAGTCATTTTATGACCCTCATTTGGGACCAATCATTGGCCAAAGCACATTAGTGCACACACAGAATGGTTCCACATCCACTGAGATACATAACAATGTACGTGAGGGTGAAACCATGTCCCTTAAAGCCCCGCTAACAAGTTCAGTTCAGTCGCTCAGTCGTGTCCGACATTTGCGACCCCATGGACTGCAGCACACCAGGCCTCCCTGTCCATCACCAACTCCCAGAGCCTGCTCAAACTCATGTCCACTGAGTCAGTGATGCCACCCCACCATCTTATCCTCTGTCATCCCCTTCTCTTCCTGCCTTCAATCTTTCCCAGCATCAGGGTCTTTTCCATTGAATCAGTTCTTGGCATCAAGTGGCCAAAGTATTGGAGCTTCAGCATCAGTCCTTCCAATGAATATTCAGGACTGATTTCCTTTAGGATGGACTGATTGGATCGCCTTGCAGTCCAAGGGACTCTCAAGAGTCTTCTCCAACACCATGGTTCAGAAGCACCAATTCTTCGGCACTCAGCTTTCTTTATAGGCCAGCTCTCACATCCACACATGACTCCTGGACCTGAGAGAGGAGTGGTATATCGAATCACTGGGCCCAGTTGTAGACCATGCGATGGCCTCATGCCAAGCAGGAACATTTCCCTGACCCTGAACTTGAGGCTTGACCATGAGCCTCAAGAGGGTGTGCTACCAAGAGGGGTCTTCTCTTTCACTCTGGAGACCCATCAGGAGAAGACCACGTTCCAGCAACCACTGCCCCCACAGCCTGGGCCCCAGAATGAGACACACATGCCAGACCACATGCCCTGGTGACTGTAGTCCAAGGAGGATGCCTCAGCAGAAGGCACACCTTGTCCCAAACTGCACTGTAGACCCTAAAGCCCAGAGCCAGGAAGTAAAAGGCCAAGACAGACCAGGTGAATTGCTGCTTACCTGAAAACAATGAGTAACTGTCATTTTAACATTTGGAGGGGTTTGTTACACAGCATCAAGATGACAGTTGCTGACTGATACAATATTCAAGTTTCAAAGTCTGCACAGAGACTCAGGTCACACACTGGTGCTCATATGGAATACACACACACACACACACACACACACACACACACACACACACACCCCCTCCTTTGTGGTGAACATAAAACGTCATCATCTCAGGAGCTAGGATGATCTCCGCTGCCTGCCTATGGTCCTCTTTCTCTGATGCTTTCAGAGCCACCATCCAGGTACTGCCTGGTCTTCCAGAGGACGGTTTTGTCTGGAGCATCCACGCAGCTCAGAACTTTGCACCCTCTATCTTGTCAAGTTGTTCTCACATCCTTTCTGCCAAGGAAGTGTTGCTTTTGAAGCCCAACTTGTTTTTTCCCCCTTCTTACCCTAGTTGTTGAATGCCTGTCAGAGTTGTGACATCCCGTTCTCCCGAGGGGAAAAAATTATAGCTGGTTCTATGCAAACGAATTCAGAGAACACCTATCTTTCATGTCCTTGTGTTGGCGGCCCCTCTAATGGGACTGTCATCACAACTGCTCAGCAGAGAGCTGTGCCCCTCTCTTGGTCCCAGCCAGAGGGAGAAGAAAGACAAGACTGGGAATGGCCCAGCCCTTCCTCCCATCTCAGAGCCCAGAGCAAGAAAGCTGGGCCCTTAGGAGCTGGCTGGATGGGCAGGCTCCCCAACCTCCCCGTGCCCCAGCTCAAGCATGCAGAAACAGGGTCACCTTGGGCAGGACTTGGAGGGCCCTGAGAAAGCCCATTGGACTCAGAGACCCCTTCTCGGGTCCCTCCCTGTCCAGGAGGACTGGAGGTTGTCTGCGCTGGGGATTGCAACCCCATTCTCTCAGGAAGTATTTGTTGATTTGACTTTGTGCCAAACCCAGGCAGGGAGACACCCTTGGAAACCAACCACGACACCCTATGGGGTGGGGGCAGGCTGGCGTACTCCCCACCTCCACCCCAGGATGTTCAAGGAGGACCACCCTGAGAGATGATTTTTACCTGAGCCTCAGTGATGAGTAAAGATTTCCAGGTGAATCCTAGGGAAAGGCATTCCAGGAGAGGGGATGGCAAATAGCACAGAGGATTCGAGAGTCTGTGGTTTGCGTGGGGAGGGGGCTTGAGAGCAGGGTGACTAGGGGAGGTTGTGGGCAAAGGCTTAGGAAGACACATGAGGCTGCATCATTAAAGCTCCTTTGGAGCCAGACTAATGGCTTTGGATGTTTTCCAGTTGGCAAGAGGGAGTCATGGAAAGATTTTGGAGGTGCAGATAGCCTTGCTTTCTCTCCGGATGCCCCAGCCACAGGTAGAAACTGGATCAGAGAGAGAGGTGAGCCAGGAAGCTGAAAGTACAGCAAAAGCCATGAGGGAGAGATGGCGGCGACCCGGCCTGACGTGGAGGCCACAGTGGCAGAAAGCAGGGATGGAACCAGGTTTCTCTCTCTGCCTCTGTCTGACTTGGTTTGCTCACCATCTGTGAACATGAGCGATTCTCCATTGCTGAATAATAAAAGCAATCACATCTCTGTTTCTCATCTCCTCTGTCAAGACTTCCTTCAGGCTCAGTTTCTCCATCTTTGAAATGGGCACAGGGCAGCAACAAGTCTCTGTGGAGGGAGATTTCATTTCTGACCCACCTGCCTCATTTTCCTTTTCCCCTCCTCTTAGTCTGAACCCCAACTGCTCACTCCCCCAGACCTCGCCCCTCGATGCCTGCTTCTGGCTCCAGACCACAGACTCCAGATCCGTTAGAATCTAGTCACTTTCATAGTTAGAAATGATTGACTTCAATAGCATAATTATTTTAAAAATAAATACAGACCAACCACAAACATGTGGTAACGGCAATTTATTTCACCTTTCCCCTCATTTCCTGGAAAGCATTCATTACTGTTTCCAAAAATACACACCCAGACTCATTAATGGTCTGAGGGAAAATGGGGCTGGGGTCTCTGGTCCCTGGTTCCTCAGCTGAGCGTGACTGTCATCCTGTCCCAGCTCCGCTGTGGTGACAGGGACTCTGCTCCAGTGATCTGTTTACAGACACATGTGCATGGCAGGGTGGGAGACTGGGGTGGGCTTGCTTTGCAGCTCAGGGCAGAGCAGCGGCGTTCACCGCAGCTGAGAGATGCTTCCCAGGGGAGACCCTGTCCTCGACCCTCTAATTTCACCATTGCTTTGGATTTTATTCCAGTTTCTCTTATGCTTCCTCCTCTTATGAAAGCCTGTCTGACCCTAGAGAAGCAGAAGGCCCTTTCACTGGCCTCCCGACAACTGAGAATGCCTCTGAGCCTCCCAGCATCCAGGGGACACCAGAGTCCTCCCCCAGGTGAGGGAAGTCCGCGTCTGTCCTGGATGTCGGGGGTCTGTGCTTTCTCTCCGCTCCCCACCCCACTCATGGCAAAGTCCTTGTCTCAGGTGGCCTGGATTAACCTGATAATCTCCCAGAGCCTGCCTGGGAGGCCTTCATGAGTCATTCCCATGGGAGGGGATCCCAGGACTGAGGATGCTGGCAAGGGCCTCCTCCAGGGTGGTCCAAGGAGGTGTGTGTGCCTTCCCTCCCCTCCCCGCAGATTGAGGGCCCACGCCATGGTGATGCCACACACGTTACACCCTGACCCAGGCCACGGGCTCCTACATGCAGCCTGGCATCCTCTGCCCCCCTTTCCCCACCACGCCTACCCACCAGGTCTGCTCAGCTTGAACCCCCTACTGCCTTGCTCCTACATTTCCCTCTCTGTTTTTTTAAAATCCTTCTTTCTTTCCTGCAAGCAGGTCTTGGATTCAGCATGCAGGATCTTCAGTTGCAGCTAGTGACACCTGATTCCCTGACCAGGGACTGAACCCCGGCCTGCTGCACTGGGAGCAAGGAGTCTTAGCCACTGGATCACCAAGGAAGTCCCTTTCTCTTAGCATTCATACGGAGTGTGCTCTCCCAAGTGCCCACCTTTTACCCCAGGGACACCCGTGAATGACCTTCAGTGTCCACTTCCTGTGCATGTGGGCAGAGTCAGCCCCACCTTCCTGGGGCCCTCGTGCGTACCAACAAGCACCGTCACCAAATTGTGGCAGCAGCCCTCCTGTGAGTATCAGCTCACAGCAGCCCTCTGGGTTGGATGCTTTTATCATCGCCATTTTACAGATGAGGAAACTGAGGCCCAGAAAAGTGAATTCACTCAAAAGGCCACCAGCAGTCAGCGCTGGGGTTGGGATGCAAACTTCAGACCATCTGAGCACAGAGCTGCTTTCACTTTGCTCTGTCACCCCCGGGAGACCCTGGCCCGAGTGGGCATGTGTGCAGGTGTGTGCCTTCCCCTCAGGTCACCCCCTGATGACTTCAGCTCATGACAGAAGCAGTACCTGGATACAGCTACACAGCAGGTTGGAAGGAGCACAGTGGCCCACTCCGCAGCAGAGTGTGAATCCTCGCCAGCTTCTCTGACTACACAGAGAGGACAGTGGAGCAGGCCCACCTCCCTACGCCTGATTTCCGCTTCCTGCTGGTCACCTGACATGGATTTGCTCGTTTCATCAACTCCAAAACCCCAGGGCCAGGAAAAGCAGAGCCAAAATGATTTTGCTCCAGCCAAACGCTCTGAGCTGAGCACTCCAACGCCCAGACTGACCAGGAAACTTGCTCTGCGGAGGAAGAAAAAGAGGAGACGGGCCTCCACTAGCTGAGTCAGTCCGCAGTGGCTGTCAGAGGAAGCCAAACAGACCTCCCGTCACCAAGGGCTTGTCCTCTCAGGTAACCCGCGGTTAGGATGTTGCCACTGGCCGCGAGAGTGTAAATCTCAGGCATTGCATTTTTATTCCTGTCTGTGAGTAGTAAGCCTGGTTGAAGGTAAGAGGCTTGGGAGGTTCACCCAGTGTCTGCACTCCTGGTCCAGCAGGGTGAGTGGGCCGGGGGAGCCATGCCAACCTGGGAACTGTTCTCTGGAGCAGAGCTGCTGGGCTGAAGGAGAGAGTGGGGGCCA
This sequence comes from Madoqua kirkii, assembly GCA_006408675.1. Classification (NCBI taxonomy): domain Eukaryota; kingdom Metazoa; phylum Chordata; class Mammalia; order Artiodactyla; family Bovidae; genus Madoqua; species Madoqua kirkii. The sequence continues at coordinate 18,417 of SJYC01078339.1, read as the reverse complement.
GAAATATGGTGCCCACAGCTGTGATACCAGGATGGGCAACAGGGCAGGACGATCCGACCTGCTCCAGGAGGGGCCGTCTGCCACGGACTCTCTACCAACTCCCCACTGGACCTGTGCATTTTCAGTAACTCAGTCATTCCGACTCTTTTGCAACCCCAGGGACTGTAACCCACCAGGCTCCTCTGTCCAATGGGATTTCCTAGGCAAGAATGCTGGGGTGGGCTGCCATTTCCTTCTCAGGGGATCTTCCAAAACCCAGGGATCAAACCTGCGTCTCCTGCATAAGGAACGTTTCCTGAGCACCTCCTGTGTGTGCTGAGCTCTTTAGGCATCTGTGTTATTCATCCTCACCATAACCAGGGATCATGTTTCTATTTTACAAAGAGGAAAGCTGAATGCGGACGGTACCATAACCGGCTCAGCGCCGGCAGCCAGGAGGCAATGTCATCAGCTCGACGTGAATTCAGCTATAAGTAAAAGAGAAATTCAACTGACAGTGGCTTAGAAAATAGGGGACAATTTTTCCCACACCCAGCAACTCCTGGAGGTAGGCAGATGTGTGTGGCAAGAAGGCTGGAGAAAGAGCTATGGTTGGGGGTTTCTGCGCTTCTAAGCCAGGATCAGACCTTGGGAGGAAGGGACCTCTTTGTGAGACCTAGATAAAGTCAGAGTGTTTCATGAGGCATTGGTGCCCCAGGATGGGTTCCGTGTGAGTCACACTGAAGGACGGGGTTAGGGGGGCACTCACCAGAGGGGGGCAGCCATCGCAGAGCTGAAAGACTCTCCCTCAGGGCTCCCTTGGAAAACACTTACCCACAACCGCGCCTTAAGACCCTGCCCATCAGTCACAGGTGTCTCATACCCAGTGGCCTTAACGTGTCCAGTTCTGCAAGACCCCTTCCCAGTCCCCTTCCCAGACTCCCCAAGCAGAGACCCAGGCTTCCTCCTGGGAAGATCTGACTCCCCCATTCTGGAGATCAGGCTCCTTGAAAGCAGGCATGGAATCGCTCACTTCACTCCTTCAGGCCCCAGGAGGGAGATGTGTATCCAGCAGCCCCAGTGACTGGCAATTTCTCAAGGCGTCTTACCAGAGCGGCAGTTCAGATGGGCTTGCCTGTGGGGACGCACGGAAGTAATCAGGCGCACAATTTTCATTACTTTCAAATGATTAGATGTGTAACACAGTAATTATTGAAATATTAAAATTTTAGGTAAAGAAGCATAGTCCCCACTACTATACTTTGACATACAGCTTTCCTTCGTTTTCATACATACCCAGAGAGATTTTAAAAACAAAAATGAAAAAAAACTGAGAGACTACCGCCTGTTTAGTTTTTCTCTTTATGGAGATATAAAGCACATCGTAAGCGTTTTTCCATATCAGTCATTGTTTTCTTGCAAAAACATGTTCAGTGACGGGTTAGGGCTCCAGTGCATGCGTGCGCGCCATTGTTATCACCCACTCCCGACTGCTGGCTTTCAGTATGTGCTTTAAACCTGTCTCACCATTCTAGATAGCTAGTAGGAAGCTGCAGGAAAGCAGAGGGAGCTCAGCTGGCTGCTCTGTGACTACCTAGAGGGGTGGGGTGAGGTGGGGGCAAGGGGGGCTAAAGAGGGAGGGGATATTTGTATACATACAGCTGACTCACACTCTCCTACAACAGAAACTAACACAGCATTGTAAAGCAATTGTACTCCAATTCAAATGTTTCTTTTAAAAACCTGTCTCACCATTCTAAAACAAGTGTCCTCCTAGGTCTATCTTGGAAAACATCTTGAATTCTTTTTTGGGGCAAATTCCTAGAAACTAAATTGTTGGGTTAGAGGGTAAGTGTGTTTTAAAGGCTTCAGTGAGTGCTGCCAAATTGCCCTCCAGAAAGATTAGATCAGCGTGTCTTACCAGGAAATGAGAGTGGGAAAGACATCTATTTAGATATTAGCCATGTTCTTGGCTCTCTCCTATCTTAAAAAAAAAAAAAAAAAAAAATTCCCTCCAGGAGTCCTGCAAGGTTAATGAATGTATTCATTTCTTGTGGGTAAATCATTTGTGAAATTGAGACGTCACTTGGAATGCAGTGCTGTAACATCTGATGCTTGTGACAGGGACCCAGTAAACACTGGACAGGGGAAAGTCAGGCATAAGAAACACATTAATAATACTTCTCCTGCAGACCTGGCCACACCCGGGAGGAGATTATAGTTGGATTTTCAGACTGCATCAGTTTAGGGGCCCCTCTGGGGACCTCCCAGATTTCTAAAATGTTTGTCCCACAAACTAGCAGAGAATGACTCCAGCCCTGCAATGCACCAAGGTTAGGATCTGCTGACCATGCCCGAGAACATGGGGGATCTACTTTTAGAACCCAAGGAAGGGGCATCTAAAAATGACAGACAGGGCTGTCCTCGGGTGTGAGCCCCCAGGCAAATGTTGTTTCCAGGCTTCTGTCTATGTAAATAATTTGAGTCACCCCAAATTGGTGGCTCAATTGCTTATTACCCTGCCAAAAAAACAGACCACACCAAAATGAAAATCAAAACCACTATGAGATATCTCCCCATATTTTTCAGGAGTTTGGGATTAACATATACACACTGCTGCTGCTGCTAAGTCACTTCAGTCATGTCCAACTCTGTGTGACACCATAGATGGCAGCCCACCAGGCTCCCCCATCCCTGGGATTCTCCAGGCAAGAACACTGGAGTGGGTTGCCATTTCCTTCTCCAATGCATGAAAATGAAAAGTGAAAGTGAAGTCACCTAGTCCTGTCCAACTCTTAGCGACCCCATGGACTGCAGCCTACCAGGCTCCTCCGTCCATGGGATTTTCCAGGCAAGAGTACTGGAGTGGGGTGCCATTGTCTTCTCTGAACATATACACACTACTATATATAAAATAGCAACAAGGAATCATGGGATATAGCACAGACAACTCTACTCGCATCTTATAGTAACCTGTAATGGAAAAGAATCTGAAAAATCTTTTTCTGTCATTCATGAGAATTGGTAACAAACCATCGACAAGCCTAAACTGAGACTATTTTGTTTGTTTGGAGACTGTTGTATTTAAATATATTTTGTCTTCATTTCCAAAGGGAAAATAACTAGAAAGAGACCTCTTCCAGGCCCTATGCCCTTCACCCCAAATTCCAAGACTATCTGGTCCTTGCTCAAAGATGTCCACTTTGGATAGAGACAGCAGATATTGACTGTGTTAAAACAGGGACTGGCTCAAAGCTGTAAGTTCCCAAGACCCTCAGGCCAGAGAAAGCAATTAGGAGCTACAGTCAAGAAGAAATCAGACCCAACTTCATCAGTGTCACTGACACTTTGTTTTGACTGCCCTGTTGATACAGACAGCTTGGAAGCTCTCTGATGGGAGGGAGGAGGTTCTGCATATCAGAGGGTCTGTCATCACTGAGGAGTGGGGAAGAGGAGGACACCTGCCATCCATGCTTCCATAGGAGGAGAGGTGCACACCTTATCAACAGCTACATGTCTGGGGGCTCACTAAGCAGCAAGCCAACTGGTCTACCTGTGACTCTCATCACAATTTCTCTATCATGTGGAGACATTGTCTTCCCATGATCTACTGTCTCAGGTCTTATAAGTGCCAGAATCTGAGACTGGGGAGCTGAGAAGGCTATAAGAGATTTGCAGGATACAATCAAACCCCTTTCTACCCACTCCAGTCTACAGATGGGAAGGCTTTGTCAAAGCTGCTTTCTCTCCTCACTGCAACTAAGTGCCAGGTTCTCACTTCTTCCTATGGCCAAGATGCCAGTGTCTACCATGCCCTGCATGCTACATCCTAGGCTCTGCACGAAGGGCACTGCATGATAACTCTGGAAGGGCAATCAGCTTGCCTTTCACACACTCCGGGAAACTGAAGCTTAAAAACCGCAGTACAGGGAGGTTACCCAAGTTGCCTGAGATCACAAAGCCTCTCACTGGCAGCTGGGTCTGAGCTTTGCTTGAGTGACATGTGTTTCCACCACATGATATAGGTTGTTGAGGTGATAGACTCGGCACAGCAGGTTTCTAGAAGTCAGCCACTTGCTCTAGGGACTGACAGCATTATCTGTGTGTCTAGCCCAAATCCCCTGAACCAAGGGAAACTCATCTCTTTTCAGGTCTTTTGCTGACAAAGAAGGCGCATAAGTAAATTCCACTGGCTGTGGGAGGCTTCCAAGTCCACCAGTGCACTCAAGCTTGGCCTCCAACATATTGTTGATCCATAGCTTCCACGTCATCTACACCTCTTCCAGCTGGGGTCAGTCAATGCCGGAGATCAACAGTGACTCACCCTCACACACATAGGCCTTCAGTCTAAGTCCAGCAGATGAGAGAGCCTGTAGTCGTGGGGAGACTGGGTTCTGCCTTCCCTCCCCTGGAGCCCAGGGGCCCTCCGCCATCCACAAAAGCTGACCCTCCTGGCCGATCCCTACATTTTCCCTGAGGCACCAGATCTGCTTGCTCTCCTTCTGTGGGCCCATACCCAGGGGCTTGCCTCCTAACCTGAGCTCCATTCCATCAGCATGGGTAGGGACCCATCACTTCAGATTCGTTTCCTTTACTGCGTGTCCCAGAGGAACCCAGAGACACCGAATGAAATTATAAGCACCCAGCACAGTTCCCTGCTCCAGCAGACACTCAACAGCGGCTCCCCTCTTCCTGCCATGCCTCACTCTCCACTTGGGTTTTCAGTTGAGGACGATGCGGTGGAACCCTGTGCCCATGAACGCAGCCTGTCTCAGAAGCCGTGGTGAGAGTGGGTGTAACGGCTGGGATCAGGCAGGTCAAGGCCAGGCCCCCGCGGCTTCCTCGTGCCCCTTGCCAGCTGGGATCCGGGGCTCGATGTGGGTCTGGCTCAAAGAATCAGCCAGTGCTGTCAGTGCTTAGCATCTGCCCTCCGTCCCTGTCCCCGCCAGTCCCCTGAGGAGCCTCCCAGATCTCCCTCCACTCCTCCGGCTGTGCTTTAACTGTATCCATTCCATCCATTCCGTAATCTGGTCCTCTTATTAGAAATAACACCCGGGCAGCAGGGTCCTTGAGAAAGAGGAGTTCTCCCAGCTCTGGGTTAGCACCTCCTTCTCTGGCTGGGTCTGGGTCTCCCACGGGAGATGGCAGGGCTGGGAGTCCCAGCAAATCTCCCGTGTCCAGGAGGGTTGGAGGGGTGGGCTTGCTGCCAAGGGAGCTCCCCAGTGGGGTGATGCAGGGTCTCAGCCCCTTCCATGGGGCCGGCTCTCTATTATGGCTTTTTCCCATCTCCCGGCAGACAGCTCTGACAAAGGTCTATTTGCTTTTACCTAGTCCCGCCACACACCCCCAAACAGCATAAAACCATTGACTGATATCAAAATGGTCATCTCACGCGGGCCTTCATCATTTTTCAATTTTCCGAGTGGCTGCCTCCAGCACGTTGTATTACAGAGGAAGACGGAGCTGTACAAGGCGTCCAAGCAGCCTTCTGCTCAGCCCCGAGGTTTGTCAGGGTCCCGCCCAGCCAGGTCCACTTTATCTGTCAACAGGCTTCTTCTGGAACACAGTTGACTGAAGGAGTTCAGTGTACAGGTCTGGGAGTAGAAAGGACCTAGGTTTGCATGCTGGCTCTGGCATCAGGAGAACCTCACCTCTTTTTTGGTCATCTGTTTTGGCCTCAATTTTGCCATCTGTAAAATGGGATTTACAAAGTAAGGAGATGGGACACCTACCTCACAGGCTCATGTGAGATACTGCATATACACAGTGCTCATCCCAGAGGGACCGTGTCAGTGTGTTTTCATTATAATCATTAACATATTCACTGTGAGTACTTTTTTTAATAGGACTTGGGAGAAATTATTCATTTCCCACTTGGCCTCTGTTGTTATCTGTTTGCTAAGTCATGTCCAACTCTTTGCAACACCATGGACTTCAGCACACCAGGCTCCCCTGTCCTTTACTGTCTCCTGGAGTTTGCTCAAATTCATGTCCATTGAGTCGGTGATGCCATCCAACCATCTCATCCTCTGCCACTCCCTATTCTTTTTGCCTTTGATCTTTCCCAGCATCAGGAATGGACTCTAAACAGGAAGCTACTTTTGAGCTAAAGGGAGATCAACACCTGAACCCCACTCCATCCTCCATCTCTCACTGACATTACTGGGCTCCTGCAGGAAGGAAGGCATAGAAGAGAGGTGGGCGCTGGGCAAGGGGTAGCAGGGGGCCCAGCATCAGGCACATCAATGAGCCAGCCACCAGGCAGGATCAGGTGGAGTTAAGTCACCACTCAAATCTCCCTCTTCTTTGATGCCAACCTCCTCCCTCTAAGCAAAGGACCTCTAGAGTAATACATGGGAGCGTGGGTAGAGGTGCATCTTCCCAAGCCAAGCAGGCCTGGGAAGTTAATGAACTTGGCTGTGGGCCTCAGGAGCCCATGAAGATGGTCAGTGGACTAGGGATGGGACCCATCCGATTGCATCGAGAAAGAACTCTGAGTGCAAGAAGAGAGCTCCCAGAGAGCAGCTGTGGCAGGCAGCTGGGGAGGAGACAGAGTGACCACAGCCATGGCCAGGGAAGGGAGGAGGGGCAGCGCCAAGGGACACGCAGTGGGAAGCAGCACAGGCCACGCTCGGCCCTGGAGGAGCCTGACTCCAGCTCGCCAGTCAGGCCACCAGATCAAGGGTCACTGCTGCTGCAGAGACAGGCCTCCACCTCCACTCTCCACCTCCCCAGAGAGGCTGCCCACCGCGCACCACCCTGCAGGTGGGGCTGGAGCTGCCCTCGGGGGCAGTGCCGGGATCTCTCCATCCCCTAATTCCAGCACTGCTTCCCAAGCCCTCCAGATGGAGCTGGCTATTTTAATGGAAAGGATTAGTGGTTGTACTGTGAGCCATGGAGGCCCAAATAGCTCTGGGTACTGCTGACGTTACATTCTGGAACCCTTTGGAAAAGGAGTCAACAGATCCAGGCCTAGGAACTAACAGAGTTTCCGCTTTTTTCCTGTGCAGCAGGCCAGATGCCACTCCTGCTGGAGCAGAGGTCCATGCATCAGGTCCTGGCTTTAAACGCTCTGGACTCTGGTGTGAACCTCAGCATCCTCATCTATAAAATGGGACCTCTGGAGAGCCTTCCAGTGTGAATGATCCTGCAATTCTCGCCAAGTGGCTCCTGGACTCCACACCCCCATCCCCCGCCAGGCTTCCCCGGGGCAGTCAGAGCTCCAAGGGGGCAACAGGACTGCTCCAAACCCCAGCCACGTCTCCCACAACCCAGCGTGATCTCTGGCTCTGGGGAATCGGAGCGTAGCTGCCAAAATGCTGCCAAAATCCCAGACCTGCTGCCACACTCCTCACATCCCGGAAATGGACTGTGATGGTCCATTGTAATGGTCTGTGGCATCGATGGCGGAAGGAAGAATCACTGCTGTGGAGGCCACGGATTAACTCCTTCTTTCCTGGTGAGATCCAGTCTTCCAGCTGGATGAGCTGGGGGCAGCTGTGCAGGGCTGGAGGGCAGCAAAGAGGCTGTCAAGACAGTCCTGTTCTGAAGTTAGTCCTTGGTTTCCATGAAAGCTTTGGGGGTTTCCATTTTTCTATGGTATCTCTCAATATGCAGGAATGTCTTGCCCTTTTGATCAAATTCAGCTCACTTTCCTTTCCTGGACTCCTTCAAAGTCTACCAGGAGACATCTTCACACTGTTACTGTTGCCTGGGCCCAGAATTAATAACTCTCCGTGAAACAGACAACGTCTGATGACTGATATCTGCAGTATGTTAAGGGGCACCATTAAGTCTCTTAATATTGCAGCTCTTGGGTAGTCTTCTAAGGCTAGAAAGGAGCCCAGAGTCCTCCTACTCCTCCTGAGGTCCGGAGAGAAGAGGACACTCACTCATCACCTGAGGGTCAGGTGACAGGGGCCCGAGCCCAAGGTATGTTCCTGCCTCATAAGTGCTCGCTTTGCTGGACCACCCTCGGGACCAGACACAGGTCCTTCACAGTGGAGTGCTGGAAAGTGCTAACAACCCACTGGCTGAGCAGTCATTGACTGTGACATTAGCCAGCTCCTGTGGTGGAAGTATTCTCATCATGGCCAATTTCAAGGAACCACCATGAGGTCCCTGGAGCAGGGTTGGGGAGAGATGCTAGAAGCTCACCATTATGTAGTATCTTCACCACACAAACACGAGATGTAAATAACCTCAAAAGCATAGATCAGAGTAAATAAACTGACGTGATGTTTTGACTACTTATTACCTCTGGTTTTAGTAGAATCTAATTATTTTACAGGCTTCCCTGGTGGCTCAGTGGTAAAGAATCTGCCTGTCAATGCAGGCAACATGGATTTGATCCCTGGGTCAGGAAGATCCCCTGGAGAAAGAAATAGCAACCCACTCTAGCATTCTTGACTGGGAAATCCCATGGATAGCAGAGCCTGGCAGGCTATGGTCCATGGGGTCGCAAAGACACAGACATCAGTTAGCAACTAAACAACAATTATTTCACACAATTTAATTCTCAGTAATGACTGTGTTTAATAATCAGCTCTCAAAATTCCTGAGATTTGACATCGGTTCTGATGAGGCAGTGTGGTTTTGCTACATTATCCCACAGCTGAAGGTCAAAGACTATATATCACCTTTATTAGTCTGAGCATACCTAGGAAAGTTCTACTGTATTGCCCTTGATGTGCTCAGCTGCAGAGAGCCACTGACTAGAAGGAAATCTCTTTCTCCAGCCCAGCTGTTGGCAGAATCTTTCTCTTTTTTCCTCTCATTAATCAGCTTAAGCAAGTGCTCAGCTCAAATGCTATTATCTTTTTTGCTCCCTCCTCCAGTGAGATCTGGTCCCTGAAGTCTCTGCTCAGTTCCCTGCAGGAAAGGAGATTTGAGCTCGAACCATTTATCCTTAAGGCATAAGTGGCCCCTTCCATCTGATAAGGTGGTCTTCTGTCAAATAATATCTCCCCCCCCACTGACCCAAGAGAACATGAGGCCTCCGGGTGGCACCTTCCACTTAGACTCTCTTTGTGTGTGTGCTAGCACTTAGCTGAGTCCGATTCTTTGTGACCCCTTGGACTGTAGCCTGCCAGGCTCCTCAGTCCATGAGATTCTCCAGGCAAAATACTGGAGTGGATTGCCATTTCCTTCTCTAGGGGATCTTCCTGACCCAGAGGTCGAACTCGGATCTCCTGCATTACAGGCAGATTCTTTACCATCGGAGTTATAGTCCAAAGACTCTTTGCTTGAGGGTAAAAGAGGAACCATGAAGGACCCTCCCTGAGCATGCGGGAGGGTCTGAAGGTTAGACTGGGACAACATCCAAGTGGCTTCCAATGATTCCAGCCTCCTGGTAGTAACGCTGTGCCATTCCCTCCACTTCTGAATAGCATGGTTTCATAGGTATTATGAAAATGGCAGAGGATAACCTCTGAGACCTCATCACAGAAGACACTGTGTTTCTGCCTTGCTTTTTCTCAGATCCCTTTCTGTGGGAGAAGCCAGCCTCTGTGTCATGAGGGCATTCAACCAGTCCTATGGAGACACCCAAACAGTGAAGGACTAAGGCCTCCTGCCAACAGCTGGGACCAGCTTGCCAGCAATCTGAGTGACGCACCTTAAAAGCGGATCCCCCATCAGCCTCCACGCAGTGTCCCATACCACATGAGGCTTTGGGGAGGTGAATACAAAGTCAGTCAGCCCCTGCCCTCAAGAGGATGCCTCCACAGGGCTGTTATCAGTTAGAAGCATAATAGCTTAAACAGGATAGACGTCTGCATCTAAGTAAATAAGGCCAGAGATGGACAATTAGATCTATCGTGACATTCTACCAGGCCAGTGGCCCCAGCTCCTTCTCTCTTGTTACTCAGCCACCATCAGCATGACCCTTCTACCTCCTGGTCCAAGATGGCTCCTTGAGCTCCAACCCCATTATGACTGCTTTTATCCAGAATGAAGGAAGAGGGGATAAAGAAAGGCACACCCTCTTCCATTAGAGATGGCAAGCAGACGTTGCACACACCCCTTCTGCTTCTCTCCCAAAGGCCAGAAATTAGTCACAGGGCAGTTTTCACCTAGGCAGTCTTGTGTCCATGTAAAACTTGAAGATTCAAGTATTAAGAGATGAGAGAATGGGTACTGATGGGCAATGAACGATTTCTTTCCTGGGGCCTGGTGGAGGCCTCACAATTCTTCAATGAAGAGACACTCTTACCTGATAGGTTTCTTTGCTATGCTTGACAGTTGGCTAAAGAGCCAGTGTTCTTTTCAAATCCTTCATCTAAAGCATTAGCCACTCTTATTCTCTGCCTAGCACCCTATTTATGGGTTGCTTTTTTTGCCACACCAACAGATATATGGAATCTCAGTTGCTCAGCTGCAGCCCCCTGCATTGGAAGCACAGGGTCCTAACCACTGGACCTCCCTGGGTTATTTCTTAAATATCTGCCTTTGACACTGAACCTTAGAGCGTATAACAGTGGGGGCCTTGCCTTTCTGGTCTTGCTGTGAATTCCAAGCTACTGAACATTTGCTGAGTGAACGGATGAGAGAGGTACAGACCCTTTGACATGTCCCCGAGGGCAGCACAGGTTCACACAGGTGTCCTTGACTAGGAAACCACTGTTCAAACATTTGCATACCTACGGCCCAAGATAAGACCATTTCTGAGGCACCTGCCAACCCCTCACCCAGAGATGTGCGCAAAAATGCAGCACCCACTTAACATCTGCTTTGGCACAAACACATTCCTTGATTCCAAGGAACCTGTCTATCTTGCCAGCCACATAAAATTAATAGTAAGCCGGACATTCTAATGAAGAAAATGAAACAAGGCAGAAAAGGTGACTGATTTTAGAGCTCTTTAACTTTCCCAGGAAGCCCAGGTCTCTGCCCGCACAGCACCAAAGCCCCAGATGAGACATGCAAAATACAATCAATCATGTCAAACAACTGTCTGGGTTTTTTTTGTTTTGTTTTTTGCCAGAATGATTTAGAGGTCACACAGGTGCTGACAAATCAGTGGTGTCTAAAGAGTTGTGAATACAAACCACACGTGAAACCAGAGTAAAGGAACTGCTTCGAGGTGCTGCGAGGTGCCTGTGGTGAGCAGAGAGATCAGAAGCTTAGCATCACCAGTAGAAAAGCCAGTGATTCTCATAGACATATGTAGGAAGAGCTCTTAATCAGAAAGGACAATAAGCAAAGGAAAAAAAATAAAATTCATGGAAACAGAAAATGTGAAGAAAAAAAAAACATTCAATTCTGTTAGTCATCAGAGAGACTATTTTCATCTTTAAAAACTGGCAAATATTTAAAAAATAAGACTCAGCGCTAGCAAGTGTGTGAGGAGATGTTCAAAGCACTCACTGCTAATAGCGTACAAATTCAGACACTTTTGTTTCCCAAACACTGCTTTTTTCCAAAGCAGTTTGGAAATGCACATCAAAAACCTCGAAACCATGTATAGCCCATTGATAGACTAATTCTACTTTCAATCCTAAAGATACTAATTCACTTATTCAAAAAATAATTTTTGATTGTCTACTACCTGCCACTGCTAGATACTAAATATTTGTGGGTGAATAAAGAAGACAAAGTTCCCATCCCTTGGAGTTTATAATTTATTGAGCAAACAGATAATAAATGAGTAAACAAACCAGTGAATAAGTCAGTATAAATTATCTTTGCTAAGACGAACGCTGTATTCAGCGGGGTCATAACAGAGTTCCCGATGAGGGGCTCACGAAAGTTCTCTCTGAGAGGGTGATATTTTAAGCCAGCCAAGGTCTGAAGGATAAAGAGTCAGCCATGGAAAAAGAGGGGGAAATATGTTAATATTCTGAGTTTGGGAAAGCCTTACAGGACTCAAGGATCCTGGAGAAGGGAATGGCAACCCATTCCAGAATTCCTGCATAAAGAACTCCATGGACTGAGGAGCCTGGCAGGCTACATATAGTCCATGAGGTCGCAAAGAGTCAAACACTACTGAGCAACTCACACTTACAGGGCTCAAAGAACCCAAGGGGCCAGCTTGGATTCTGGGGACCTAGAGGCAACAGGACAGGAGAGAGACCCAGGAAGGGAAGCTTGAATGTCAGCTGGACTTCAGCTGCAGACAATGGGGAGTGTTTGAAAGTTCTCGAGCAGGGAACCAACAGAATCACAGGCATATTCAGAAATCTCCGTTTAGGCCTTATACAAAAGTGAAGAGGCAGAGAGGACCAGACTGGGAGTCAGAGACTTTCACGGGATGCTCACTGGCATCCACGGCCCGAGGTCTATGAGAGGCAAGCGGAAGAGGCATTCTGACGATGGAACCACACGAGACGGCCACTGGCGGCAGGGGGTGGCCAAGGAATGGGAGGAGCTGGTGCTGCCACCGAGTCAGCAGCCTGGATTCCCAAGAGAATGGCGGGTCAATGAAGAGCGAGAGAAAACAGCAAGGTGAGGAGGTTTGCGGAGAAAGAGGAAGAATTACCATTTGCACCTCTTGAGTCCCAGCTCAAGTCCTCCCTTGCTAAGGCCCACGCTCTCTGTGGCTCTGCAAACATGTGGGGCCTTCCTCCCCCAAGCCCGCAGCCCACCACTCACTCTGAGCCTTCGTGGTTCAGTGCAACAGAAAGAGCAGGAATAAAGTGGGAGACCCAGTTTTCTTTCCCTCCCCGCCCATCCCTTCATGTTCATTATCTCAGTGACAAACTTCATCAGGGCCACATATTTTCCCGAGGATATTTTTTTTCTGGTAAATATTCATGTTGAGAGCCTTCCTCCTCTTTTGTTTTTTTTCCCCGGATCAGGAAGAACAACTTCTAGAAGTTTACATCAAAACGTTCTTTTCCTGAGACACTAGAGTCTCTCAAGGCCTTTTCTGGGAGACTCAGCTTGACGTGGCATTTCTTGCAAAGGCTCACCTCACACTTGCTAGAGATCCTTTCTCAGAATTAACGCCCTCAGCAGCAATGAAGGCATCTTTTTTGGGAAAAATGCTGGTGGGGACTTTCCCCCAGGAAGAGCTGAGCCAGGAGGAGAGGTGGAGAGGTCCCAGAGGCAGAGGAGGGGGGACAGGGGAGGGGAGGGGAGGGGAGGCAGGGGGTCCCCCGGGCACCCCGCCCCACATCCCTCCTTTTCCCTCCGAGTCTGGAGATGAAGCTCTGCTTCCAGGCCTAACTGCCTGTCTCTGCTTTTCCTCACATAGAACAGGGTGTTTTCAAGCACTGCTCACCCTTCTGGAAATCTTGTGTGGGCCCAAGTAGGCGATTGTAATATATGCAAGCCCACTGCCGAGAATAGCAAGGAAGGGATTCTGTTCCGTGGCCAGGCTCCCGTTAAGCACGCCTCGGAAAACAAACACCTCTCCTCGGAATGGAGACACAGGGGGCAACCAAACACAGGCTCCTCAAGCGCCTTCGCCGTGAGGTGACGGATTCTGGAAAACACGACTGCGTCGATTTGGGCCACTTTCAGTAATGAAAACTTTTCCTCATAGAGGAAAATTGTTCTGAATGAGCCAACTCAATAACTCAGTTTTGAAAATGCTTTTCTTAAGTCCTATTGAAACGGGAGGTATGAAGACTGCACAATAAATCCGTTTATGAGAATACAATTTCCTGTCAGCTGTTCTAAACAAAGGTCTTTTAAGACCATTGTAGAGTCGAGAGGAGAAATAATTCCTCCTTCCATTTGGGGCCTGTTGGTTTGTTTGTTTTTTCCCGGTGATTTTAAATCTTGTGGATGGATGGAGAGGAAGAAAATGAGATATTTACAGCATATTGGGGGACAGGTTTTTAATACAGTGAAACCCTTCCTGTCAGAAACCCAGAAGACTGCAGGAAGATTTCATTAACTCCAGATTTCACACTGCCTCATGTCTGCTTCAGAGCTGCTAAGGATGTCCACTTAGAGAAAGGAAATCTTCCCACTCCAGCTGCTGAGGGAGCTGACAAGTCTTTAATAGAATTCTTTTCCACAGAAAGAGCTACAGGCTTCCCCTGACAGAGGCCTAGCAGCGGACACCACTCCAGAACCACATGAAGAGAGATCGAAATGTGCTGTTTTTCGGGGAGTACCCTCGAGCAGTGGAGAAGCTCTGTTTTCCTTTTGTTTTTAATTATGAAATCTTTCAAACATACAGAAAAGCATAGAGAAATAATATAACAGCTACTTCTTCTCCACCAAGATCAAACGTTTGCCATAATTCAGACCTCTCTCTCTCCCTCCCTCTTTCTCTCTCTCCCTTTCTATCTACCAATCTCCCTCATACCCTGTCCTGGTAGCTCAGTAGCTCAGTTAGTAAAGAACCCGCCTGCAATGTGGGAGACCTGAGTTCGATCCCTGGGTCTAGAAGATTCCCTGTAGGAGGGGGTGCATGGCAACCCAGTCCAGTATTCTGGCCTGGACAATCCCCACGAACAGAGGAGCCTGGCGGGCTTCAGTCCATGGGGTCACAAAGGGTCAGACACGACTGAGCGACTAAGCCCAGCATATCACATTAATATGAATCCGAAAACTAGATAGACTGTTCTGTGTGGTTTTTTTTTTTTTTTTGATTCATTTGAATACTAACCATTCTGTAGGTATCCTCTTCACATTTTTTCCCTCAAAATGCTATTTTGGATGAAGAGATATGGTCTTGACTGAAAAGACTCATCGCCATAAAGACGTCCATTCTGCCTCCGTTCACTTAACAGATTTAATGAACTTCCAGTTTTAAAAATACCACCAGGCTTCTTTTTCCTCCAGAGCGAAACAACTTGTTTAAAAAGTTTATGCTTAAGAACAAAAAAGCAAAGCAAGCCAGAAGAACCCCAAAGAAGAAGAGCCATATGGTGGCAGAATTCCTCACCATCAACATACACTATAATGCCTGTAATTAGGAGTTTGGTGTTGGCACAGGAATAAACAGATAGACCAACCGGACCAAAAGAAAATTCAGAAATAGACCCAACTGCGTCTGGAAAGTTATTCTATGAGAAAGGCAACTTCACAAATCTGTGTGGAAAGTTGATTTTTTTTTTTCCCCAAATGAATGGTCTGGAGATAATTGGATGGCCATATGGAAAAAGTCAAACCTGGAGCTCATACCACACATTGGGGTAAAATCCAAATGGATCAGACATTTAAACAGAAAAACTGAAGCCTTAAGGTAGTAGAGGGAGACATGGTTATGAAGGGTCTGTACAACCTGGGTATAGGAAAGAGTTGCTTAACCAGAAGCAATAAGGAAAAAAGACTGTGGTATTTGAGCACATTAAAATAAAACCTTTGCATGGCCAGACCACCACAAGTAGAGTCGGTGGAGAGCCCTGGGCCCCAGGTTCAGGGTGAGCCTGGGTCACCTCTGGGTCAATGGGCAGCTGGATTCACTCTCAGCCCTGGAGGCCGTGAAAGTGACATAGCTGAGCCCAGGGGTCCAGGGGTCCAGCCACCTGTGTTTGAATCTGGCTGTGCCAGTTGTCATGTGACCTTGGGGAAATTGAATTCTCATGTATAAGGAAAGGATTATGAAAGTAAAGTGAAAGTGTTAATCCTTCAGTCATGTCTGGCTCTTTGCGGCTCCAGGGACTATAGACCGCCAGGCTCCTCTGTCCACGGGATTCTCCAGGCAAGGATAATGGAGTGGGTAGCCATTCCCTTCTCCAAGGGATCTTCCTGACTCAGTGATTGAACCTGGGTCTCCTGCTTTGCATGCAGATTCTTTACTGTCTGAGCTACTAGGGAAGCCCAAAAGGGATAACACCTGAACCTAGTTTTGGGGTCATGAGGAGGAACAAAGTACTTTCTACATATAAAATGCTTGTACAGTGCTCAGAACATTCTAGAGCCTCAATTAACATTAGCTCTCACTTCCTGAGGCCCAGGGCTTCTTACAAAACCAAAGCCCAGGCAGGAAGCTTTGCTGTTGTTCAATCACTAAGTCCTGTCCAACTCTTGTGACCCCATGGACTGCAGCATGCCAGGCTTCCCTGTCCTCGTGTATCTCCAAGTTTCCTCAGATCCATGTCCATTGAGTCAGTGATGCCATCCAACCATCTCATCCTGTGTCATCCCCTTCTCCTCCAACTTTCAATCTTTCCCAGCATCAGGGTCTTTTCCAGTGAGTCAGCTCTTTGCATCAGGTGGCCAAACTCCTGGAGCTTCATCTTCAGCATTCCTTCCAATGAATATTCAGGGTTGATTTCCTTTAGGATTGACTGGTTTGATCTCCTTGATGTCCAAGGGACTCTCCAGAGGCTTCTCCAGCCCCACACTTTGAAAGCATCAGATCTTTAGCACTCAGGCTTCTTTATAGGCGGCACGCTGGCTGGAGGGTTTTCCCCCAGCCTTCCCTTACATGGTAGGAAACTCACCTCGTTCCCCATTTTAAGAAGCAAGCCAAGTTCTGCCTTCTCCACCTCACAAAGACCTCTTGTGATTATTTTTGACCCACAGGAAACAAATTCTCGGCTGCCACTACCATCAAGCTGAAGTTTTCTGATATTTTGACAAGTCCTGCTATCGTTTACTGGTGTTTCCTTTTACCTTTGCAATGACTATATCTTGCCATACATTGCTCTATTTTGCTGGGTTGTTGGTTTTGTTTTTGCTTTTCTAATGACTCATCTTTGGTTTTGCTAGTCCATTGTATTATTTATTATTTCTTCGTTTCATTCATTTATGAGCATCATTTCATCTTTTCTTCCTACATTCGTTGGAGTTGCTCTGCTTTGTTTGTCTTCTACTCTCTTGAGTTGGTCTCCTAGATCATTTATTTTTAGTCATTCTGCATTCAAGGCCATATATTTCTCTTAAACAATTGCTTTAGTCAAATCCCATGTTCTGATGGGTTGTGACATCCATTACTACCACTTGCTGATAACTAGCACCTCCCACCCACAAGAGGAGTGTATTTCTTCTCTCTCTTCAAATTCAGCCTGGCCATGTACAAATGTGAGTCTAAGTGACCAAAGCTACTTATTCTTCAGTTCAGTTCAGTCGCTCAGTCGTGTCCAACTCTTTGTGACCCCATGAATCACAGCACTCCAGGCCTCCCTGTCCATCATCATCTCCCAGAGTTCACTCAGACTCACGTTCATCGAGTCCGTGGTGCCATCCAACCATCTCATCCTCGGTCGTCCCCTTATCCTCCTGCCCCCAATCCTTCCCAGCATCAAAGTGTTTTCCAATGAGTCAACTCTTCGCATGAGGTGGCCAAAGTACTGGAGTTTCAGCTTCAGCATCATTCCTTCCAAAGAAATCCCAGGGCTGATCTCCTTCAGAATGGACTGGTTGGATCTCCTTGCAGTCCAAGGGACTCTCAAGAGTCTTCTCCAACACCACAGTTCAAAAGCATCAATTCTTTGGTGCTCAGCCTTCTTATTCTTATTCTTCTACTTATTCTTAGGTGGAAGAATTTATTGTTGATTCAAAACTCCCCAGGTCATGACTTCCCTGGCAATCCAGTGGTTAAGAATCTGCCTTGGAATGCAGGGGATGCAGATTCAATCCCTGGCTGGAGAACTAAGATCTCACATGCTGTGGGGCAAACAAGCTCTCACACCACAGCTAGAAGGAAGCCCCAGGGACTCAGCAGCAAAGAACCTGCCTGCAATGCAGGAGACAAAGGAGATGATCCCTGGATCAGGAAGATCCCTTGGAGAAGAAAATGGCAACCCACTCCAATACTCTTGCCTAGGAAATCCCACAGACAGAGGAGTCTGGCGGGCTAGAGTCCAAAGGGCCGCAAACATTTGGACACAGCTGATTACACACACGTGCCACTAGAGAGTCCATGAGCCAAGATAAAAGATCTACATGATGCAACTAAGACCCAATGGAGACAAATAAATAAAGACCCTACAGGGCTCCTCTCCTTGAGCCACAGGAACTGGTGATGTGCCAGATGGTTGAGGCTCCATCAGCCTTAGCTCTGAGTGAAGAGGATGTGGAACAGAACATCTTTCTGGCCAAGGACAGACATGTAATACAGCTAGGAGAAACAAACCTTAGGTGTGTAAACCACTAAGACTTGGGACATGTTTGTTATCTCAGCATAACCTAGCCTAGACTGACTGATAATACACAGTGTTTTCATTATTGTTCAGTTTTTTATTTTCCATTATAATCTCTTCTGTGATTATGAATTATCCCCTTAATATTTTTTATTTCAAAGTATATGGAAAGTTTTGATCTTTAATTTTATCATATGTGGTCAGAGAACATAATTTCTCTATGATATAATTATTCAGTACCTGTTGAGATGTATTCTACAGCCCAGTGTAATCAGTTTATGTAAATACTAATCATGTGTTTGGGAAAATATGTATTTTTACATTGGTGGATACTGGGATTCTGTATTTTTTATTAGATCCATCTGTTCACTGTATGGTTCAAGTTTTCTACAATCTTGTTACTTTTTTGTTTGCTTGATCTATCTGTTGCTGAGAGAAACAAGTTAAAATC
>SJYC01078338.1:0-101223 GCA_006408675.1 Madoqua kirkii | reverse complement strand
CCTGAAACAGTTCCTCAGCCTTTCTTTGAGATGTTAGAGGCTAATTGTTCTGAGGAATGCTCCTCACAGTGGTGGTGTCCGACCTCCTGGTGTTTGGATGCTGGTGGTGCATTTTTGATGGGAAAATTGTGTGATGACATGAAAATTGTGCGATGACGTGGTGCCCCTTGCAGTGCCCACATCACAGCAGGAGGGGGTCTGCCAGTCCTTGTGGGTCTCATCCCTGGGATATTAATTTTGATTGCTCAGTCAAGGCTTTATCCTTGGGTCTCTCACGGTCAAAGCCCCTTTCCACCTTAGAATGAGTAGATTATTTGGTTACTTCTCAATATGTGATTTAAAATGTGACTATGCTTTGCCTCTACAGTCTTACTAAAGGGCTGTATTTCCCCTCTCTTGGCAGTGTTTTAGAGCACTCTGCTGCAAGGGTCCACCGCCTGCACGCCCAGAGTATGACCTGGTCTGCATAGGCCTCACGGGCTCTGGCAAGACCAGCCTGCTGTCCAAGCTCTGCAGTGAAAGCCCTGACAGCGTTGTGTCAACAACAGGTGGGTACTGCACCAGGGTCCTCGTCCTTTTCTTCCTCCCCCCTGAGATGCTCTCTTTTGCTTCCTGTGCTTTGGTGGGATCCCCTCATTTCACTGAGATGGTCCAGTGAGTGTATTATTTATTTTCAGATACTCTTATTTTTCAAACTATATTTACAGGAAGCTTTAATAGCACTGTTCTTCCCTGGTGGCTCAGACGGTAAAGCATCTGTCTACAATGCAGGAGACCCGGCTTCCATCCCTGGGTTGGGAAGATCCCCTGGAGAAGGAAATGGCAATCCACTCCAGTACTCTTGCCTGGAAAATCCCATGGACAGAGGAGCCTGGTAGGCTACAGTCCATGGGGTCACAAAGAGTCGGACATGACTGAGCGATTAGGACTTAATAGCATCAGATTGTACCTTCCATCCCTCTAGTTGGTCATTTCAGTGCCACTGAATAAATCAAGCCAGGAGAATGTTGGTAGAAAATAACTCTGCAGCCTAGACTCCTAGTACTGTAACAAATGGGTTCATCTCAGACCCACTGAGTGTCCTTCTCCCTTGAGGTGTCACCCTAACCTACTTGTGTTGGTCACACACTCCCTACACAGTAGAAGAATAATCTGAGTCCTTCTTCCTTGGAAGATGGTAGGCACAGGGACCATCAGTCAGGCTTACCATGTTCACTGAGGTGGCCTGGAAAAGTCAGTCTAGGCAGTGGTTCTCAGTCTGGGCACATTTTGCTCCTGAGGGGACATTTGGTAATGTCTAGAGACATTTTGGTTCTTATAACTGGGGGAAGGTGTGACTGACTTCTTTTGTGTAGAAGCCAAGGATACTGTTAAATATCCTACAGTACACATGATGAGCCCCCACCAGAAAGAATTCTCCAGCTCAAAGTGCTATCAAGAGCTTTTGTCACTCCCCCAATACTTCCTCTTTTTCACCTGAAAATGAAAGGAAAGACAGGTGTTCATTAAAGGAAATTATGGAAGAATAGTTGAAGGAAATGAAAAACAGAGATACTGTGGGAGGAGTGGGCTGAGACATTTCTGCAAAACTTAAAAAGATTTTTCATGCAGACAGCTTACTTTGAGCACCGCAACCCACTCCAGTTTTCTTCCCCGGAAAATCCCACGGAAAGAGGGGCCTGGCAGGCTACAGTTGATGTGACACAAAAGAGTTAGACATGACTTAGCAACAGACCCAAGCACAAGCAAGCACCATGTGCTAGACCCAGGGTTAGAAGCTGAGGATAACTCTAGTTAACATTCCAGAGAGTCAGTCTACTGGCCACATAGACATTAAGCTTGTGTCTAGAAATACACAGAGAAGGAGGAGTGACCAGTTTTGCTTGGACTGGTTGGAGGAAAGGATGATGCATGGCTTGTCCAAGAGATAAGAATAAGAGAGTGAGGTAGAAGAAAGAAGATTTGGAGGGCAGAGGGGAAGTCTGTGTAAAGGCAGAGAGGCCTAAAACAGGTTGCTACTTCCTGGGAACCACATTTCCATCTGGCTGCGATGCATGGTTTGTAGAATGTCAGGAGTCACAAGAGATAGGCAGTGGCCAAATCTTGGCAAACCATTGATACTGTGCTCAGGAATTTAACTCTTAGCCATTAAGTAAGGCAGTGGTGGGAGGGAGAAAGGGAGACATTAGATAGGATATATCTCATCTTCTGCTGCCCGCTTCTCCTTCTGCCCTCATTTTTCCCAGCATCAAGGTCAATGCGTTAGCTGTTTGCATCATGTTGGAACTTCAGGTTTATCATCAGTCCTTCCAGTGAATAGTCAAGGTTTATTTCCTTTAGGATTGACTTTGATCAAATTACAGTCAAAGGGACGTCTCATGAGTCTTCTCCAGCACCACAATTTGAATGTATCAATTCTTCAGCACTTGACCTTCTTCATGGGCCAATTCTCACATCCATACATGACTACTAGAAAAACCATAACTTTGACTATAAGGACTTTTGTCAGCAAAGTGATGTCTCTTGCTTTTTAATACGTTGACTAGGTTTATCATAGCTTTCCTTCCAAGGAGCAAGCGTCTTTTAATTTCATGGCTGCAGTTCATGGGCCAATTCTCACATCCATACATGACTACTAGAAAAACCATAACTTTGACTATAAGGACTTTTGTCAGCAAAGTGATGTCTCTTGCTTTTTAATACGTTGACTAGGTTTATCATAGCTTTCCTTCCAAGGAGCAAGCGTCTTTTAATTTCATGGCTGCAGTCACCATTCACAGTGATTTTGGAGCCCAAGAAAATAAAATCTGTCACTGTTTCCACTTTTTTCCCTTCTGTTTGCTGTGAGGTGATGGGATCAGATGCCGTGATCTTCATTTTTTGAATGTTGAATTTTAAGCCACTTTTTTCACTCTCCTCTTTCACCCTTTCTGCCATTAAAGTGGTATCATCTGCATATCTGAAGCTGCTGATATTTCTCTTGGCAGTCTTAATTCCAGCTTGTGATTCATCCAGCCTGGCATTTTGCATGAGGTACTCTGCATGTAAGTTCAATAAGCAGGGTGACAGTACAGCCTTGTCCTGCTCCTTTCCCAGGAGAGTGACCTATAGAACAACTTCAATTCACCTTATATGTGAGTAACACCTAATATTTTAATGTATCAAGGTGAGAGTGTATAGAAAGGGATAGGAAAAATAATTGAAGAAATAATGAATGAAATGTTACCAGTCTTGAAGATAAATAACAAATCCAAGACATTCATTGAACCACAAGCACAAGAGACAGTACACCAAGTCATGTCTTAGTGAAATTATTAAAGCCAGTGATAGTTTGTGATACTTATTTTATGTGTCAATTTGGCTGTGCCACAGTGCTCAGATATATAGTCAAACATTGTTCTGTTTATATATATAAAATGAGATTAATATATAAATCAACAGACTTTGAGTAAAGTGCAGTTTGGCTCGTCTAATCAGTTGAAGGCCTGAATAGATCAAAAGACTGACTTCCCCAGAGCAAGACTGACTTCCCTAGAGCAAGAAGGAAATCTGTGCTGGCCTTGGGACTTATACTGCAGCATCAGCTCTTTCCTTAGTCTCTAGTCTGCTGACCCACCTTGCAGATTTTGGACCTGACAGCCTCCATGGTATTATGAGTCAATTCCTATAAACATTTTTCTGTGTGTACACATACATCCTGTTGATTCTGTTTCTTTGGACAATGCTGAATGACACAAAAAGGAAATCTTAACAACAGAGGAAAAAAAATTACACAGAAACAAAGATAAGAGTGACATCAGATTTCTCCCTGGAAACAATGCAAAGGAAAAGGCAGTGGAGTGCATCTTTAAACTACGAAAGCGGGGCGGGGAACTATCAGCCTATATCCAATGTCTCTCAAAAAGAAAGTAAAAATAAAGACTTCTTCAGATGTAAAAGTAGTGAAAGTATTTTTTGCTAGCGGACCTACATTAGAAGACAAACATTATAAGAAAATGCTAAAGAAAGCTCCTCAAGCAGAAAGATAATTCCAGATGGAAACCTGGATCTATACAAAGCAAAGTAATAGAAATTGTAATTACTGGATACTTGTATGAGATTTAGTTCTTATTCAGATCTCTTTATAAGATAATTGTATAAATAAAACCAGTAGCAATATATTGGGGAGTCTATAACATATAAATGTAAAATGTATGAGAACAATAGCATAAAAGTCATGGGGAGAAAAGGGAAGTATACTACTGTTATGTTCTTATATATGAAGTAGTTTAATAACACTTGAAGGCAAGAGGAGAAGCGGAGAATAGAGGATGAGATGGTTGGATGGCATCACTGACTCAATGGACATGGGTTTAGGTGGACTCTGGGAGTTGGTGATGGACAGGGAGGCTTGGCATGCTGTGATTCATGGGGTTACAAAGAGTTGGACACGACTGAGCGACTGAGCTGAACTGAACTGAAGGTAGGCTATAATAAATTAAATTAAAATGTTATGAAGCCTAAAGCAACCACTAAAGTAACAAGAAAAATGTGAGAGCTAGTAAGGCAATAAATGAGATAAGACAGAATTATAAAAAATAGTTTTAAAAAAGACAAGAAAAAGAGAAACAAGAATATATGGGACAGATAGAAAACAGACAGCAAGGTGATACATTCAAATCTGACCATCAGTCATCAAATTAAATGCAGAAGGTTTAGATTCTTCAATGAAGAGACTGAAAACGATACACTTAGATTAAAAGCAAGACCCAAGTAGGTTAAATGTAAGAAGATGGAGAAAGATATATCATGCTACTAGGGATCAAAAGAAAGTTGGTGTGGCTGTATTATATCAGATAAGGTAGACTTTAGAGCAAAGAATAATTCTGGGGATAAAGAAGTTCATTTCATGAAGGGGATCTGAATCAGAGGACATAATGATGCTAAAACATTTATGTATGTAATAATGGCTTCAAAATATATATAGCAAAAACTGACAAAACCCACAATTACAAAGATTTCAATACTTTAAGTTATTGATAGAACACATATGAAGAAAATCAGCCAGCAGGTAATAGACTTGAACAACAACAACCTTGACCTGATTAACATTTATAGAAACCTCTACCCAAGAGCAACAGAGAATCATCTTCTCAAATAAGACCATATTTCAGGACATGAAACAAGTTTCAGTAAATTAAAAAGGATTAAAATACATTGTCAGATCACAGTGGAATTGAATTAGAAACCAATAGCAAGATCATCTCTGGAAAAGTCTCCAAATATTAGGAAACTGCTGCTGCTGCTAAGTCGCTTCAGTTGGTCTGACTCTGCAGCCCCATAGACATTATGTAATAATGGCTTCAAAATATATATAGCAAAAACTGACAAAACCCACAATTACAAAGATTTCAATACTTTAAGTTATTGATAGAACACATATGAAGAAAATCAGCCAGCAGGTAATAGACTTGAACAACAACAACCTTGACCTGATTAACATTTATAGAAACCTCTACCCAAGAGCAACAGAGAATCATCTTCTCAAATAAGACCATATTTCAGGACATGAAACAAGTTTCAGTAAATTAAAAAGGATTAAAATACATTGTCAGATCACAGTGGAATTGAATTAGAAACCAATAGCAAGATCATCTCTGGAAAAGTCTCCAAATATTAGGAAACTGCTGCTGCTGCTAAGTCGCTTCAGTTGGTCTGACTCTGCAGCCCCATAGACAGCAACCCACCAGGCTCCCCCGTCCCTGGGATTCTCCAAGCAAGAACACTGGAGTGGGTTGCCATTTCCTTCTCCAATTAGGAAACTGAACTACTTCTATATGTCTAATGGATCAAATTAGAAATCAAAAGAGAAACTGTAAAGTATTTTACACAGAATGGAGATACAACACATCAAAATTTATGAAATGTCTGTAAGCCTGGACAGTGGGGGCATTTCATAGCTTTAAAGCCCTGAATCAGGAAAGAAGGCCCTTAAATAAGTGACCTCAGCCTCCACCTTAAGGAATGAGAAGAAGTGGCTAAACCCAAAGTAAGCAACAGAAAGGAAATAATAAGGATCAAAGTGAAAATCAGTGGAATAGAAAAACAATAGAGAAAACTCATTAGATCAAAAGCTGGTTCTTTGAGAAGATCAATAAAATTTATAATAACTCTAGCCAAGCTGATGAGGAAAAAAAAAAGATGGCACTAATTATAGCATCAGAAATGAGAGAGGTTACATCAAGGTAGATTCTAGAGATATTAAAAGGATAATAGAATATTATGAACAGGAGACTTCCCTGGCAACTCAGTGGTAATGAATCTGCCTGCCAGTGCAGGAGACATGGGTTTGATCCCTGATCTGAGGAGATCCCGCATGCCACAAAACAACTAACTACTGAGCCAGTGCTCTGGAACTACTGAAAGCTTGTGTGCCTACAGTCTGTGCACTGCAGCAAAGAGCAACCCCCATTCTCTGCAACTGGAGAACGTCCCCCGTGCAGCAATGAAGACCCAGCACAGTCCAAAAGAAAAAAAATATGTATATATCTCTTTAAAAAAAAGGATATTATGAACAACTTTATGCCAGTAAATTTGACAACTTAAATGGACAAATTTCTTGAAAGATAAATCATCAAAATTTATTCAAGAATAAGTAGAAGACCCAGATCTGTAGTTAGTAAAGAAATTGAAATTGTAGTTTGTTTTTTTTTAAAAAAAACTAGTTGGTTTCACTGGTAAATTTTCTTGAACATTTTAAAGAGGAACTAATGCCAGTGCTCTATCATATCTTTCTGAAAATTGAAGAAGAGGGAAAACTTTCAGATTCCTTCTATAAGACCAGCAAGTTTAATGTTAAAACCAGACAACCATATTATAAGAAAAGTAACATACCATATTCCTCATGAACATAGATGCCACAAATATAAACAAAAATCTAGCAAATAAAATCTAACAGTAGTATATTAATAGGTATTATCCTTTAATATATCATGACCAAGTAGCATTTATCCCAGGAATACAGGACTGGTTTCACATTCAAAAATAAATAAGTTTAACTTACATTATCAGTTAGCTTATATTGATCATCTCAAGAGATACAAACCAAAAACATTGATTTCTGATAAGAAAAAAAGTGAAACTCTCACCAAAGTTGAAACAGAAAGGAATTTTCTCAACTCTTAAAGTCCATTTGTAAAAATCTATAGCTATTGTTATATTTAATGATGAAATACAAAACTTATTCCCAGTCAGATAAAGAGTAAGACATGAATGTCTATTATCACCACTTCTGTCCATCATTGTAGTGGAGATTCTAGGCAGTGCATCAGGCAAAAAAAAAAAAAAAAAAAAGAAAGGGCTTCCATATTGGAAAAGGATAAGTAGAACTTTGTATGTTTGCTATGTTTTCTATGTAGAAAATTTGATGAAATCTGCAATTTTACACCAATAAATTAAGAGATGGCTAATGTGAATTTAGAGTTGATAGTTTTGGAGATGTGAAAATTTGAAGGATAACTTCAATCATTAGTTTTGGAGAATGTTGTCTTTAAGACTAGAAGCAGAATGATGAACAAATGTTAGCCAAATATTAAATTCAATCAGATAGATAAACAAATTCCCTGAAAGTTAGTATATGGAAATCCCATAGGTCCACATATAAACAAATGTCACAACTTCAAGTGGGACATTATGAAGAGATGAGAGATGATATCACTCTAATGGCAGAAAGTGAAGATCAACCGTAGAGCCATTTAATGAGGGTGAAAGAAGAGAGTAAAAAAACTGGCTGAAAACTCAACATTCAAAGAACTAAATTCATGACATCTGGTCCCATCATTTCATGGCAAATAGATGGGGGAAAAGTGGAAACAGTGGCAGATTTTATTTTAGGGGAATCCCAAAATCACTGTGGAAGGTTACTGTAGCCACAAATTATAAAGGACGCTTGCTCCTTGGAAGAAAATCTATGACAAACCTAGAGAGCATGTTAAAAAAGAGACATCACTTTGCCGACAAAGATCCATATAGTCAAAGCTGAGGTTTTTCCAGTAGTCATGTACAGATATGAGAGTTGAACCATAAAGAAGCTTGAGCACTGAAGAATTGATGCTTTTGAACTGTGATGCTGGAGAAGACTTTTGAGAGTCCCTTGGACAGCAAGGAGATCAAACCAGTCTATCCTAAAGAAATTCAACCCTGAATATTCATTGGAAGGACTGATGTTGAAGCTCCATTACACTGGCCACCTGATATGAAGAACCAGTTCACTGGAAAAGACTCTGATGTTGGGAAAGATTGAAGCAGGAGGACAAGGGGGAAACAGGATGTGATGGCAGGATGGCATCACCAGCTCAATGGATACGAGTTTGAGCAAACTCCAGAAGATAGTGAAGGACAGAGAAGCCTGGTGTGCTGCAGTTCATAGGATCGCAAAGAGTCGGACATGACTTAGCAGCTGAACAACAACAACAGATGGTGGAGTGGTAAAAGCAAAATGAAACAAAGCTTGTCCTAGGTAACACTGGGAAGAAAGAGCTCTGTGTGCTGGTATAAAGAGGACAGAAAAGCATGTAAGAAAATGCTGGAGCCCAGAGAAGACTTTTCTTAACAAAGGGGAGGTTCCCTGGATTCAGTGGGAGGGCCTTGTAATGATTAAGGGAGAGCAGAGTTTCGGCATGAGGTGTGAAGTGAGGATATAGCAGAGAAGGGGTAGATGCTTGTTGCTTGAGTCTGCGTGTTTATTGTAGCTAATGAAGGTGGGCAAGATGTTAGAGAAACTAGTGGTGACAGAGCAGGGATGGGTGGAGGCAGAGGAGAACTAAGCAAAAGGATTTCAGCTATCAGGACCCACAGAACCCCGTCCGAATAGACACTGCTGCTGTGCTCAAACTCAACTGCAGTTCCTTTTGTTGTATATGTATGTAACTGAAGAAGAACAAAGGAGGTGGAAGAAAGGTCTTATAATAAATGACAGAACCCAGTGGTGGAGGTCGGAAAGCCACACGTCCGTGTGAACATTCGACGTGGAGATGGGAAGACAGTCACAGGAGGACTATGGAGAACAATGTACACAGTGAAGGAGCAAGAGAACCTAACTATATGAAAATTTTGAAAGACTGGAAAGCTAAAATGCAGAGGAGAAATATAACTGAAAGCAATGCTATTGAGAAATATTTGTATAAGATGTTATAGGCAGGAGTTTATGACTGTCCCATTTAGAGAATTCAGTCACATTCTCAAATAGTACCGAGAGCTAATTAATAAATTAAGCTAGGTTCACAAAGAGATATTCATAAAAAGAATTAATGGGAAACAGAAAGGTACAGCCTTATCAGAAGTCAATTTTACTAGAAAAGGAATAAAATGTTGATTTTACAGGTAAATTTACCAAACTTTTCATTAAATTTTGTCCCAATGCTGTGAAGATTGTGGTTCCCTTCATATGCACATGAATTAATGCTGACATTGTGATTGGTGTTGCCTCCCCTCTTTTTTTGGAAAGCAGTTATTCATGTAAATTAAGGTTACCAAAATATTTACATCCCTTGGCCTAGTAATAGTGTCAACTGAAAATTTACTGTAAGCATGTAATTTCAGAGAAACTATATGAACAAATGATTGCCACATTTTGTATAACTGAAACTTTAAAGTAATTTAAATGTTCTGTATCAAAGGAGTCTGTTAATTAAATTGTGATACATCAATTGAAGTGATCACATATTGAGTAACATATACAGCCTTCTGTAGAAGGAAATTAAATTTACATTTTGAATATTAAACCTTACAAAACTGCTTTTAAATTGAAAATGGGAAAAAATGTAAAAAATAACAATAGGCTTTGTTGGTATGGTCAGATTATGTGTGAAATTTTATTCTATTAAATTATTTCTCTATTTTATAGTGTTTCGATTTTATCAAGGCAATTAAAAATGAAATATTTGTTGGGAGAGTTTCAAACAGTTGAAAAGATAAATTGAGAATTTGTTTCTTCAGATGAAAACACATCACAAGAAGGATGTGTCTATTTAATTCAGCAAGGCCAGAATCCCTGCCTTTTCTTCATAAGTCAAGGGAATGCAAACTGTGTTGGATTAACTTCAGCAGTCTTTTACTTTGACATAATTTTTAAAAGATACTTAAATTGTCAAAACTCAAAGGACCAAGAAATCCTGCAAAAAGCAGGTCCTGCTGATACAGGGGAAAAAGTTGAGTAGCTTGCACATTGGTCTAGAAACAAAAGTGAACTTTGTCCAGAGTGAATTCCTTGACTGTATAACAGCACAAAGAATTTGTTGATAAAAGGGGATGTTAACCTGTAGGTTACACAGTATTCACTTTTTTTTTTAAACCAGAGTGGAGTCTATAGGTTTAGGATAATATATTGTTGTAACACAGAGAACAATCAAGAGAAAATTGAACACTTGGAATTGAAAAAGGTTGAAAAATCTCTTCTAGGGATGTATATTGCTGCATTTGAAAGTTTGTGAAGTGTTATGTAATTCAGCTAAAAAAAAATAATTATAATCTGAAAGATATAGAAAGTTTATGAAAATTTGAAGATTTTAATAACTTTAGTATTTTGGGCATGCATGTTAGGAAATATATTAGAAAGTCAGCTTTTGTATCTGCTAAAGGATTGTGTTTTATAAATGCTGATAGATTAAATTTCCTTTTATGATGTTGAAATCATATTTAAAATTTCGCTAGACCATTGTCCAAACATCACAAAACTACCATGGCCATTAATCATTCCCTTGGTTCAAGTCAAAGCTACCAGATCTGTAGAATGTCTTTCCTTTAGCAGTTCTTTAGTGACCCAGGGATCTGAGACGCACACACAGTATCTGTGTACAAATGTGCAGACTTGTATATGTGTTATGGGAGGTGGGGGAAGGGTGGAGGTTGGTCTGTAGGTCCAAGTAAAATACTTAATGTGTTCCACACAATGAATAAAAATAGACTAACCTCCCTCCCAAACCTAATTTTGTTATGATTTCGGTAATGCTTTCCCTGCATAAAAATTTTCGAATCATCTCCCTTGTATCACAGGCTTTTTTGGATTTAAGGACTCAGAGACAAAAACTGAGTCTATGCAAACAATTATTTCCCCAAAGAGTTACTAAGTCATATATTTATTAAAATTTGTGGGGTTAAATCTTAGGGGAGGTTTCAGTCTTACTAATGTAGCTTAAATAGGCCAGGAAAAAATGACTACGTAACTTAGGCTTCAGCCATCAAATTGTTTGAATGGAGTCAGGAGACCTACCCATGAACCCTTCAGCCAAATACTGGAGGCCACTGATGACTGACTCAGTTGTTACTGTTATTCCCTCCTCCTTGTTTAATACAAATAATGGAATCTAAATGTTAGAGGGGAGATTAAAAATCAATGGGAAAAAGTGGCTGGTGAGTCTAAGAGCTGTCAACTAGGACTTCTAGGACCCTGTCTTGTCCCATCCACTCACGGCCTCCTTGTGAAAAGAGCATCAGAGGAATGCTTTTGTTTTTTTGAAGAAGCAACAGAGCAAGCGCCCTGTCATGACTGAGTCAGGTGAACATTTCCCCTCACCTCCTAAGTTTTATTAATAATATCTGATAAAAAAGTACTCTCTAAACTCATACTATTACTTTTATTTCATTAATAAGGCAATGTACTACAGACCTGAGAACACAAGAATCAAAAGAGATTCCTTGTGTTGGATTATTTAGAAAACAGGAGGGGAAATAAATTAGTGGGCTCATTAAGTATATGTATATTCTTCCAGTCAGCTCCACCAATCTTTAGGTTCAAAACTGGACAAAATATTATAAAGTATACCAGCTTGTTGGTGTATGGAGGAGGTGCTATAGGGTGCGTTCTGGTGGACTGATGAGACATGAGTTCAGGTTTTAAATGCAGTACTTAGCCCTTTTGTCTAGGTCTACAACCCTTCTAGGCCTCATTTTCTTCCTGGAGCAGTAGTTATTGATTAACTTAAGGATTGTCATAACAGCTAAATTAGAATATACAGTTGTCTCTTGGTATCTGAGGGGGACTGATTCCATGACCACTCCCCCTACAATGGATACCGAAATTTGAATATGCTCAAATCCTTTATATAAAAATACAGTATTTGTATGTAACCTACACACATCTTCCTGTATGCTTCAAATTCTCTCTAGATTACTGATAATACCTAATACAATGTGAATGGTGGCCTGTATACAGCAAATTGAAGTTTTGCTTCTTGGAATTTTCTGGAATTTTTTCCCCAAATGTTTTTGATCTGCAGTTAGTTGAATATGTGGATGCAGAACCCTTGGATGTGGAGGGCTGACAAATATAAACGCTTCACACAGATCTTTAAACTTTGTTAGATATTTTGAACTATCTCCTGAGAAGTGAGAAGCTATCAGACCCTTTTAACTAGGTAAATGATGTAAACAGAGGTTCATTTTGGGAAAACATTTCTGCTGGTGTATGAGGATGATGGAGGAGGCTGATAGCAGAGTTTCGTTAGGAGGCTCACTAGATGGTTTGATCAAAGTTGTACTGTGAGGATGGAGAGAAGTAGGCATGTTTGAGGACTATTAGGCAGATGAAACTGAAAGGCTTTGGTGACTGATTGAGAGGAAAGAAGTGTTAAGGAGGACCAGAAATATTTAGTCTATGAAAGTCCTCAATAAATGTTTGTTTTTGATTGTGTCTTCAGCAACTCTTACTTTTACCACTGCTTTCATAATATACCTGACCTTGAAGCCTCACATGATTTTGATTGGGAGAAAGCTTTCAGAGGTCATTTGATGACCATTAGTAATCGCAGTTTTTAGTTTTACTTCTTAGAAAAAAACCCCACTTTATAGCACTGAGTACTATTTTCCTCTACAAATGAGGAATCTGAGACACAGAGGGATTTAATAACTTGCTCAGACAGTTAGTAATGGTAGACCCAGAATTTGAACCCAGACGTTCTTACTGTGGAGCCTGTGCAATCCACGGATTTTTATTCTTCAGAGTGACCCTTCAAAAGAAGTGTTTTGATGAACTGACCTTTGTATCTCTACTAAATATTAATTTCCCTTCTCGACCTCATCCATTCAGTGTAAAGGAATAAAATACAGTTGATCAGATGGTTCTTCTTGATTGCCCTTTTGGTGAACCAAAAATGTGTCCTTACATTTTAATTCTCCTTAATCCTTGCAAACAGGGTGGATAACATAGAAAAATATTGCTTCTCTTCTATGAATAGTACATTCTCTGGACTAGTTATCTAGGCTTCATCCTCTGAACATTAATTACCACAGCTATATTGTAAAAATAATATGAAGACAGCAAAGTGGAAGACTACATATACCTTTGTAGTATAAATCTAGCCACACATGTTCTATGTGAAGAGAAAACATTTATGAGTATTCTGAAGGAACATTTATATGCCTATAAATAACACTGCTGGTTTACTTTGCTTAGAGTGAATGCTAGAGGACATTTTTGTAGTCTGTGCAAGGATTCAAGATGGGAATCATCATATAATCTGCCTGTTAAATCAGTAAATTTCTAAAGTTGTATTTTGCATATGGGTGTGGCAGTTTCAAAAAAAATACTACTTCCTTCTGGGTGCCTGCATATTGTCAGCTTTTAAGAGTCAAAGCAGATTAAACTTTGCTAGTATGCTCCATAACTATTTCTTTTTCAAAGTTGGGGTTTGTCCCATTTCTCTGGAAAATTCATACTTGGGTTTGTCCTGAACATAACCATTGATAGACTGTTTAGCACTTACATAGGATTACTTGTTTTCAGGATTTCATAATCATTGCCTTTTAATCCATTTAACACCCCTGTAAGGTAGGCAGATAAATTCAAGTATCTAAGTCTCCCATGGCCAGATTTCAGTGCTAGCATGAGTATTGTGATTGGCACTGAGTTTCCTTAACTTTCCAGAGGCCAGAAACCTGGAGAGGCTTTCCTACAGGTCAAGGTGCATGCCAGTGTGTCAGCCACAGGACACTGCCTCCTACTACTCCTGCTATTTTGCTAAGATTCAGTGACTGCATCTACCATTAACCACAATGCTATGCCCACTGTGTCTGTCTGTATTAAAGCCACTCTGAAAGAGTATGTTTGAAAGATGCTTAGGGAGCCCAACATTTATGTTCTATAAAGCTATGGTTTTCCAGTAGTCATGTATGGATGTGAGAGTTGAACCATAAAGAGGGCTGAACACCACAGAATTGATGCTTTTGAACTGTGGTGCTGGAGAAGACTCTTGAGAGTCTCTTGGACTGCAAGGAAATCAAACCAGTCAATCCTAAAGAAAATGAACACTGAATATTCACTGGAAGGACTAATACTGAAGCTGAAGCTCTAGTACTTTGGCCACTGATGCGAAGAGCCAACTCATTAGAAAAGACCCTGATGCTGGGAGAGATTGAGGAGGAGGAGAATGGAGAGAAGGGGGCAACAGAGGATGAGATGGTTGGATGACATCACCAACTCAATAGACATGAGTTTGAGCATACTCCAGGAGATAGTGAAGGACAAGGAAGCCTGGCGTGCTGCAGTTCATGGGATCGCCAAGAGTCAAGACTTGACTTAGCGACTGGACAACAATAACAACACAACAAATTTCAAATGTTTACACTCCAGTTGAGCATCAGTTCAGTTCAGTCACTCAGTCGTGTCCGACTCTTTGCGACCCCATGAATCACAGCACTCCAGGCCTCCCTGTCCATCACCAACTCCCGGAGTTCACTCATACTCACGTCCATCGAGTCGGTGATGCCATCCAGCCATCTCATCCTCGGTCAACCCCTTCTCCTGCCCCCAATCCCTCCCAGCATCAGAGTCTTTTTCAATGAGTCAACTCTTTGCATGAGGTGGCCAAAGTCCTGGAGTTTCAGCTTTAACATCATTCCTTCCAAAGAAATCCCTGGGTTAATCTCCTTCAGAATGGACTGGTTGG
This sequence comes from Madoqua kirkii, assembly GCA_006408675.1. NCBI lineage: Eukaryota > Metazoa > Chordata > Mammalia > Artiodactyla > Bovidae > Madoqua > Madoqua kirkii. Next base: position 86,302 of record SJYC01078338.1, on the reverse strand, counting down.
ATCTCCTTGCTGTCCAAGGGACTCTCAAGAGTCTTCTCCAATACCACAGTTCAAAAGCATCAATTCTTATCATTCCTTCCAAAGAAATCCCAGGGCTGATCTCCTTCAGAATGGACTGGTTGGATCTCCTTGCAGTCCAAGGGACTCTCAAGAGTCTTCTCCAACACCACAGTTCAAAAGCATCAATTCTTTGGTGCTCAGCCTTCTTATTCTTATTCTTCTACTTATTCTTAGGTGGAAGAATTTATTGTTGATTCAAAACTCCCCAGGTCATGACTTCCCTGGCAATCCAGTGGTTAAGAATCTGCCTTGGAATGCAGGGGATGCAGATTCAATCCCTGGCTGGAGAACTAAGATCTCACATGCTGTGGGGCAAACAAGCTCTCACACCACAGCTAGAAGGAAGCCCCAGGGACTCAGCAGCAAAGAACCTGCCTGCAATGCAGGAGACAAAGGAGATGATCCCTGGATCAGGAAGATCCCTTGGAGAAGAAAATGGCAACCCACTCCAATACTCTTGCCTAGGAAATCCCACAGACAGAGGAGTCTGGCGGGCTAGAGTCCAAAGGGCCGCAAACATTTGGACACAGCTGATTACACACACGTGCCACTAGAGAGTCCATGAGCCAAGATAAAAGATCTACATGATGCAACTAAGACCCAATGGAGACAAATAAATAAAGACCCTACAGGGCTCCTCTCCTTGAGCCACAGGAACTGGTGATGTGCCAGATGGTTGAGGCTCCATCAGCCTTAGCTCTGAGTGAAGAGGATGTGGAACAGAACATCTTTCTGGCCAAGGACAGACATGTAATACAGCTAGGAGAAACAAACCTTAGGTGTGTAAACCACTAAGACTTGGGACATGTTTGTTATCTCAGCATAACCTAGCCTAGACTGACTGATAATACACAGTGTTTTCATTATTGTTCAGTTTTTTATTTTCCATTATAATCTCTTCTGTGATTATGAATTATCCCCTTAATATTTTTTATTTCAAAGTATATGGAAAGTTTTGATCTTTAATTTTATCATATGTGGTCAGAGAACATAATTTCTCTATGATATAATTATTCAGTACCTGTTGAGATGTATTCTACAGCCCAGTGTAATCAGTTTATGTAAATACTAATCATGTGTTTGGGAAAATATGTATTTTTACATTGGTGGATCTGGGATTCTGTATTTTTTATTAGATCCATCTGTTCACTGTATGGTTCAAGTTTTCTACAATCTTGTTACTTTTTTGTTTGCTTGATCTATCTGTTGCTGAGAGAAACAAGTTAAAATCTGCTGCAATTGTGGGCTTGTCAATTCTTCTTTGCTCTTCAGTTAAGGCATACTTATATCTACTTGCACTTCCTCTGGCCTCCAATCTCAGAATTCTGGGGAAAGGGAACTGGGGATCACACAGTCTCACTCTCTAGCAGCTCCAGTAACCGAAGGATGTCTTGTTGAGTCATGGACTTCTAACAGTATTTATGAAAGCCAGGAGCCCTCTACCTACACATGTATCTGTAATTTCAGAGGTTTCTTTCCCTGAATGAAACCTTGACATTCCAGAGTAGAAATTTGGTGATCATCACTTTTGAACCAAAAATGCAACTGAAAAGGAAAGTCTTTCAACCTGGACTACATGGTCACCACTTTGGACCAGGAGGACAGATCCATGCACAGCAAATTCACCCTCTCTCCCATTCAGACTCTGTCTCCAGCCTCCATCATTTGTCTGGGCCTTCCTGGGCACAGACAGGCATCAGTGTGCATTTGAGCAACCCTGATATTGAAGATGGGAAGAGGTTTAAGGATCCCTTCTTGGGAGTGGGAACTGGCACAAGCAGGGAAGCTCTCCTGGGCATCTTATGCTGAGGATGCTGGTGAGGGTGGCAAGGAGTGGAGTGCTTGTTGCCATGGTCATGGGGAGGGCAATGACAAATGATAGTGGCCGAGGAGGAGGTGGGGGGATCTTAGTGGGCCGTGGGCACGTGCAGAGGACAGTACCCTGGAGACAGATTTGTGGGAGGGCTCAATTGCTGCTCTAAGAAGGCCACTTTTAATCCTCAAGGAAATGGGGTACCACCGGAAGCTTTGGAAGAGGAGACCCACAGACAGAATATAGAAAACTGACACCTATAGATGAAAGGTGGCATGAATGTGAAGTGAGTGTATGGACACAGGATGCTATCCAGAATGATGGGCAGGACTCAGTGCATCCAAGGACTTGGGAAGGGAGAGGTAGAGATGGTTTTTTGCAACTGGCACACAGGTGCCTTCATATGAATGTATGTTTTAATTATCAGATCACAGTTACCTTCAGGCTTTCGGCTCCCTGCATAACAGCTTGCCAAGCAACTTATTCCTGAAATTGTATGTGGAGCACATTATTATTCATATTTTATAGATGAGATGGCTGAGGTAGTAAGAATTTAGCATCCATTTCCTGCATCCAGCAGCTCAATGTAACACTGTACTTAGGAGATCTGTACCAGGATCTGGCTTTGAAGATCAGCCCTGTAAGAGCTTGCTGTGTAACCTTGAGTAACTTACTCAACCTCTCAGCTTCTATCTGTGAAGGCCAAATTGAAATAACATGGGTGAAATGCTCAGCAAGCACCAGACACACAGTAAGCTCTCAAAAACTATTAGCTGCTATTGTTCCTACTATTATTTTATCAATATTATTTGTGTTGATGTACACACTGCTATGTTTAAAATGTATAACCAACAACAACCTACTGCACAGCACAGGGACCCTGCTCAGTGTTATGTGGCAGCATAGATGATAGAGGGGTTTTGGAGAGAATGGATACATACATATGTAAGACTGAGAATGTATGTATATATGTATACATATTTGTTGTCCACCTGAAACAAAAAACGCTTACTCCTTAGAAGGAAAGTTATGACCAACCTAGACAGCATATTATAAACCAGAGACATTACTTTGCCAACAAGTTCCATCTAGTCAAGGCTGAGTGGAGTGCTTGTTGCCATGGTCATGGGGAGGGCAATGACAAATGATAGTGGCCGAGGAGGAGGTGGGGGGATCTTAGTGGGCCGTGGGCACGTGCAGAGGACAGTACCCTGGAGACAGATTTGTGGGAGGGCTCAATTGCTGCTCTAAGAAGGCCACTTTTAATCCTCAAGGAAATGGGGTACCACCGGAAGCTTTGGAAGAGGAGACCCACAGACAGAATATAGAAAACTGACACCTATAGATGAAAGGTGGCATGAATGTGAAGTGAGTGTATGGACACAGGATGCTATCCAGAATGACTGGGCAGGACTCAGTGCATCCAAGGACTTGGGAAGGGAGAGGTAGAGATGGTTTTTTGCAACTGGCACACAGGTGCCTTCATATGAATGTATGTTTTAATTATCAGATCACAGTTACCTTCAGGCTTTCGGCTCCCTGCATAACAGCTTGCCAAGCAACTTATTCCTGAAATTGTATGTGGAGCACATTATTATTCATATTTTATAGATGAGATGGCTGAGGTAGTAAGAATTTAGCATCCATTTCCTGCATCCAGCAGCTCAATGTAACACTGTACTTAGGAGATCTGTACCAGGATCTGGCTTTGAAGATCAGCCCTGTAAGAGCTTGCTGTGTAACCTTGAGTAACTTACTCAACCTCTCAGCTTCTATCTGTGAAGGCCAAATTGAAATAACATGGGTGAAATGCTCAGCAAGCACCAGACACACAGTAAGCTCTCAAAAACTATTAGCTGCTATTGTTCCTACTATTATTTTATCAATATTATTTGTGTTGATGTACACACTGCTATGTTTAAAATGTATAACTAACAACAACCTACTGCACAGCACAGGGACCCTGCTCAGTGTTATGTGGCAGCATAGATGATAGAGGGGTTTTGGAGAGAATGGATACATACATATGTAAGACTGAGAATGTATGTATATATGTATACATATTTGTTGTCCACCTGAAACAAAAAACGCTTACTCCTTAGAAGGAAAGTTATGACCAACCTAGACAGCATATTATAAACCAGAGACATTACTTTGCCAACAAGTTCCATCTAGTCAAGGCTATGATTTTTCCAGTGGTCGTATATGGATGTGAGAGTTGGACTATAAAGAAAGCTGAGCGCCGAAGAATTAATACTTTTGAATTGTGGTGTTGGAGAAGACTCTTGAGAGTCCCTTGGACTGCAAGGAGATCCAACCAGTCCATTCGAAAGGAGATCAGTCCTGGGTGTTCATTGAAAGGACTGATGTTGAAGCTGAAACTCCAATACTTTGGCCACCTGAGGCAAAGAGCTAACTCATTTGAAAAGACCCTGATGCTGGGAGGGATTGAGGGCAGGAGGAGAAGGTGATGACAGAGGATGAGATGGTTGGATGGCATCACCAATTCAATGGACATGGGTTTGGGTGGACTCCGGGAGTTGGTGATGGACAGGGAGGCCTGACATGCTGCGGTTCATGGGGTCGCAAAGAGTCCGACACAACTGAGCGACTGAACTGAACTGAAACTATCACATCATTGTTAATCTGCTATGCTCCAATATAAAATCCAAAGGTAAAAAAATATTATTCCAGCTGAGCAAAGACTACACAACTCAGGTCAGAGCTTTGGCCCTGCCACTTGTTAACTTCAGAAGTACTTGGGCTCCCTGACCAGTGCTCTCCCATCTCACAGTTACTGGTGTAATTTGGGGATCACTGAACTGTAGGGGCCATTTTCTGATCACAGAGATGAACCTGTAAAGCTAAATCTATTTTAGAATCTCACTCCTGATCTCCGTGCAGCCAGTGACACTGACCATTTCCACCCCAAGATGGAATCAGGAGCAGGTTCTTCAAACAACATTCCTGTTTGCTGTGCACCAGGAAGAAGCCAGATGCACCTCAAGAGCCAGGGTTCAGGGTTTTGTTGGATGCCAGCCTTCCTCCATCAGGGTTCCCTTCTGTTCAACTGATGCAGATTCCAGACTTTAAATAGAAGCAATAAATATTGACCGTTGCGGTGACTGATTCTCAGACTGTCTGCTGACCACCAAATTGTTCCGATCGTCTCCGGAGCGAAGATTCCATAAGTCATTAGCGTGAGCCCACTAACATCCGTCATGTTAACTATGCAGCTGCCAGCATTCCTTGACGCTAATTACCATTCCTGACTAATTCCGAACGTGAAATTTCACTAATGACTGAGACCTACTGTAAAAGGCCCATTTTCTCCACGAGTTCTGTAATCTACAGCACCTTCATGCCCACAATGTAATTATTAACATTACACCCGATTCTGCCTCCTCACCAGCAAGTGTTGGCAGCCTTTAAGTAGAAAACTCTTCATTCCAATGTCCTTGACATAAACATGACTCTATCTCGAGAGTTCCCTGAGAGTGAGCTTCTAGAGAGATGGAGTCTGAGTGGAAAAATATCTAACGCCTAAAGATAATGGTGATTCAGATGGCAAAGAATTCATCTGCAATGCAGGTGACCTGGGTTCAGTCCCTGGTTTGGGACGATCTGGAGAAGAAAACGGCAACCCACTTCAGTATTCTTGCCTCATGGACAGAGGAGCCCGACAGGCTACAGTCCATGAGCTCCCAAAAGAGTCAACTTAGCAACTAAACAGCAACAACAAAGATAATCACATGGGCCAAGTCAATGGTGCTGCCTGACCTCAGTTTATCAACATGTTGGACTAGATGAGATGGCCTCAGGGTCTCTTTCTGCACGAGTTTATAGGCTGGTTCAGTGTCTCTTTGAGGAATCTGCCTCCACTGCCACTGTCTGTGGGGACTTGAGCAGTTCTGTTATCCTCCCAGGCAAGCAGATAAAGTTAAAGCTCCTTTTTAGGTACATGTTTGTTAGGCACCTAATGAGCCAGGTGGGCTTCCCAGGTAGCACTAGGGGTAAAGAACCCGCTTGCCAGTGCCCAAGATGTAAGAGATGCAGGTTCGATCCCTGGATCGGGAAGATCCCCTGGAGAAGGACATGGCAATCCACTCCAGTATTCTTGCCTGGAGAATCCTGTAGACAGAGGACCCCGGCAGGCTACAGTCCATGGTGTTGCAAAAAGTCGGACAAGACTGAAGCAACTCAGCACACACACATGCACACAGCGAGCCCAGTACCAGAGTCAAGGATGGGCTAATTCACGCCCCACTCCACAGATGTTCGGAGGCCAGGGAGGGAAGGGAGGTAGGCTCCAGCAGTGGAAGCTTGAAGAATGCTGATGTTCCCACCAAGGCAAGGGGTGCAGGATGTGGGGTTGGATGCAGGGTCATTGAGTGCTATTTTGAATCCTCTGCGTCAGTGCACACCCAGACACAAGGAAGTGTCCTTGTCTCACTCAGTTCCCCAGTGCCTTCCATTTGAATGTGGAATCAGGATTGCATTGACATTGATTCTAGAATAGAATTTCTAGAATCTACAGAAGGGGACCTTGTTTAATCCACTCAAAATCAACAGCCCTACAGGAAATGAAGGTCAAGGGCAGATACAGTCCCCTGGAGAAAACTCAGATTGGTTTTCTGTTGTAGGCAAAATGGACGTGAGATAGTTCCTAATGGAGTTACAAATGCAAAAAGTCTGAATGATAACAAAATTATGAAAAGTGTTCTGCACAATGGAAAATAGAGATCTGTGGTTGAGATTTGCTTAAGCTTGGAAGAAAATGACCTAAATTTGAAGCATAGTAAGTACTCAACCAGTGAACGTGGTGTCTCTAGATTTATCTTGCTCCAGGTGTGGTCTGCAGACCAGTAGCTTCAGCACCTCCTGGAAACTTGTTAGAAATGCAGAGTCTCGGGCCCCACCCCAGACCTACAGCATCAACATCTGCGTTTTTAACAAGCTCTCCAGATGATCTGCATTAACATTTAGTCCTGGGTCCTGGTTGACTGGAGTAGGAAGATTTGCATGACTCAGTCAGGACTTTGGGACCTTTGGAGAACTGGTGATCTGTGACTTTCTAGCTCATTACTCTTAGAAGTAGTGACACATTATCATTATAATTTTTGGACTCAGCTTGTAGGCATTCTGTAACCATTAGCAAAGACCGGGAGGTGGTCTAGAGGCAAGGCTGGGAGCTAACCCAGCCATGGAGGTGGACACAGAGGGTCAGTCTACAATATATGCTGGGCATGACAAGCCCAGGCTTGGCCGTGCTGGCATTAATTCTTGGGTTGAGTTCCCAGACTCTGGGAGAAGGTCCAGTATTGACCCAGCTGTTGCTGGATCTACTTCCTTCTTCACCCACGCAGAAGAATGAGGGAGAGAGAACAAGTTGCTGCAAATTGCTAGGCAATGACCATGTGAAGACCCCCAGGAACACCAAAGTAACCAGGAGGGGCTCATTTAATCTCCTCTTCTAAAGTCAGAAAACCTTGAAATCATATTGGCATCAGCTACAACCAGCCAGAAACCTAGCTAGGACTGGACATATAGACCCTCTTTAAGGTGAAATCCCCCTTCCCTTGTCTTTCCTAGGCAAAGACCAACACCCATTCGTCCTCCTCTCTCCTGGCAAATTGATCAAACATGCCACTTACATACCCAACAAGCTCTGAAATAGGAAACACATTTGTGGCCGCAATTATCACTTATTCATTCAATTCCGCAAATATTTGTGGAAAGCTGGAAGAAATCGTCATAATAGAGGCCGTGGCTGTAGTCACTGCCACGTGTTCAGCATTCGGTCTGTGCTTCACCCCTGCTCTCCGAGTGATCTTTCAGAATTGGGGGATGCTCCGAACCCTACCACTCACTGCCTCGGGTTCCTGCCAAAGGCACAACTCATGGGAGAATGCACTGGGAAGGACTCACATTGCCAAATGAATATTGATCTTTTCAACAGCTGGCCAAGCACCTTATAGCCGTGGGTACAGAGCTCCCTGGGAGGGATGAGCTAATGCCTGGGATCGGGGCCTGGAACAGGACTCCTGCAGGGCACTCCTTCAGGGCACTCCTTCAGGGCTAGAGTGACGGGGACACGGGGCTGACACTGAGCACACTATTCTGCAGGCCCAAGGATGAAGATGACTGGCTTGCCAACTCACCTGGCTACAGGTGGAGCAGAGTGTGGTTGTGACCTGTACTACATTTCAAGAGAATGACTGTGCCTGCCAGTGAAATCCAAAAGCAGCCAGTGGCTTCCAAGCAGACCAGCAACTTCTCACCTTCAAGGAGAGAGGAGTACATGGACGGGCAGAGGAGCTAGAATCCTTCCATCATGTCCCCAGCTCTTTGGGAAAAGATGAAAATATGTTGGGATGAGGAACTTCCCTGGCAATCCACTGGTTAAGACTCCATACTTTCACTGCAGGGGGTAAGGATTCAGCCCTCAGCAGGGAACTAAGATTCTACATGCCAGGATCTTAGTTCTTTGAAAAAAAAAAAAAAGTCCATGGAAAGTTAAGAGGCTTCACCAGAGTAGGTGAGCCAAGGACAGGGTGATGGCCGCTCGTCACATTCTGCTGGAAGGAGAAACTCTGGTGATCTGGGGGTCTTTCCCCAAAAGGTCCAGGAGAGGATACCAGGGTTCTGCTTTCTTGCAAGAAGAAAGACCCTGGGGGTACCAGGGGCTTCTAGAGATGTTGAAAGACCTAGCAGAGCAGGGAGCCGGGGATGAAGTCCAGAAACAATGTGTGAAGTTTCCTGGGACTGCTGGGAAAAAATTACCCCAAGGGTGGCACTTTAAAACACCAGACGTTTACTTTCTTCCAGTTTTGGAGGCCAGAAGGCCAAAATCAGCATCGCTGGGTCAAAATCAAGGTGGGGGCAGGGCTGTGGCTCTGGAGGGTCTCCAGGAGTTCCTGCCTCCTCTGGGGCTGCCACGTTCCTCCACTCACGACCACACTGCTCTGATCCCCGCCTCTGTGCTCACGTGATCTTCCCTTCTGGCCTCACATACACCTTGTCTGTCTTAGAAGGATGGCGGTGTGGTGGTGGTCTAGTTAATACGTCATGTTGACTCTTGCGATCCCATGGACTATGGCCCACCAGGCTCCTCTGTCCATTGGATTCTCCAGGCAAAAATCCTGGAGTGGGTTGCCATGCCCTCTTCCAGGGGATCTTCCTGACCCAGAGATCAAACCTGAGTCTCCTGCATTGCAGGCAGAGTCTTTACCAACTGAGCTATGAGGGAAGATCCCTGGGTTGGGAAGATGCCCTGGAGAAGGGAAAGGCTACCCATTCCGGTATTCTGGCCAGGAGAATTCCATGGACTGTATTGTCCGTAGGGTCACAAAGAGTCAGACATGACTGAGCTACTTTCACTTTCACTTAGAAGGATACTGTGATGGCAAGTAGGGCCCTCTTCAATAATCCAGAGTAATTTCCCTATCCTTAGATCCTTAATTTAACCACAACTGTAAAGGAACTTTCTCCAGATAAGGTAACATTTAAATATCAGGCCTTAGGATCTGGATATTAAGAGATCTTTAGGGACTGTTTTCAGCCTCCAGAGCCGTCGATCTTGGATCTAGAGAAAGAGCTTTCCAGAGTCCAGGAGTCCAAGGTCAGAAGGACCTGCTTCGAGCAGTGAGCCCTGCAGTGATGCAGTCAGAGACCCACCTGAAGCAAGTTCAGTCCATGAAGAGCCCAGAGAATGGAAAGGTGGAGAATGAAAGGCCCCCAGAAGCCGTGGCTGATGGGAGCTGGAGGCTAAGTATCCCAGCATCCACGCCCCTCTGGGGTAACTCTGAACTATGTTCTGTGCAGACAGAGTTCCTCAGTGGGAAAGGGCTCCAAGCTGGGAACTGGCTTCATAGCCCACCTTCTGTGGCTCTATACCTTTCCTCTCTCACCCACTTTGGGCATTCCCTAAGATCACCTGCCAAATAAACCGCTTACTAGGATCTGCTTCTGGGGGGTTCCCAGCCCACGACAGTTTGTGTAAGAAGTGGCCTTAGGGAGGAAACTCTGAGGATGGAATTCTGAACTTGGATTATTCCCCAGGCTGACAGCAAAAGGACACTGCTGTGAGGGGTCAGATGAGCCCTACTGTGCTGTGCGTCACAATTGCAAAGACTCTTGTGCGTGAATGCTTAGTCACTCATGTGCTCACGTGATCTTCCCTTCTGGCCTCACATACACCTTGTCTGTCTTAGAAGGATGGCGGTGTGGTGGTGGTCTAGTTAATACGTCATGTTGACTCTTGCGATCCCATGGACTATGGCCCACCAGGCTCCTCTGTCCATTGGATTCTCCAGGCAAAAATCCTGGAGTGGGTTGCCATGCCCTCTTCCAGGGGATCTTCCTGACCCAGAGATCAAACCTGAGTCTCCTGCATTGCAGGCAGAGTCTTTACCAACTGAGCTATGAGGGAAGATCCCTGGGTTGGGAAGATGCCCTGGAGAAGGGAAAGGCTACCCATTCCGGTATTCTGGCCAGGAGAATTCCATGGACTGTATTGTCCGTAGGGTCACAAAGAGTCAGACATGACTGAGCTACTTTCACTTTCACTTAGAAGGATACTGTGATGGCAAGTAGGGCCCTCTTCAATAATCCAGAGTAATTTCCCTATCCTTAGATCCTTAATTTAACCACAACTGTAAAGGAACTTTCTCCAGATAAGGTAACATTTAAATATCCAGGCCTTAGGATCTGGATATTAAGAGATCTTTAGGGACTGTTTTCAGCCTCCAGAGCCGTCGATCTTGGATCTAGAGAAAGAGCTTTCCAGAGTCCAGGAGTCCAAGGTCAGAAGGACCTGCTTCGAGCAGTGAGCCCTGCAGTGATGCAGTCAGAGACCCACCTGAAGCAAGTTCAGTCCATGAAGAGCCCAGAGAATGGAAAGGTGGAGAATGAAAGGCCCCCAGAAGCCGTGGCTGATGGGAGCTGGAGGCTAAGTATCCCAGCATCCACGCCCCTCTGGGGTAACTCTGAACTATGTTCTGTGCAGACAGAGTTCCTCAGTGGGAAAGGGCTCCAAGCTGGGAACTGGCTTCATAGCCCACCTTCTGTGGCTCTATACCTTTCCTCTCTCACCCACTTTGGGCATTCCCTAAGGTCACCTGCCAAATAAACCGCTTACTAGGATCTGCTTCTGGGGGGTTCCCAGCCCACGACAGTTTGTGTAAGAAGTGGCCTTAGGGAGGAAACTCTGAGGATGGAATTCTGAACTTGGATTATTCCCCAGGCTGACAGCAAAAGGACACTGCTGTGAGGGGTCAGATGAGCCCTACTGTGCTGTGCGTCACAATTGCAAAGACTCTTGTGCGTGAATGCTTAGTCACTCAGTCGTGTTGATCTCTTTGTGACTTCATGGATTGTAGCCCACCAGGCTCCCCCATCCATGGGGATTCTCCAGGCAAGAGTACTGGAGTGGGTTGCCATGTCCTTCTCCAGGAGATCTTCCTGACCCAGGGATCGAACTCAGGTCTCTCCCACATTGCAGGTGGATTCTTCACTGTCTGAGCCACCAGGGAAGCCCAAGAATACTGCAGTGGGTAGCCTATCCCTTCTCCAGGGGATCTTCCCAACCCAGGAATCAGACCAGGGTCTCCTGCATTGCAGGAGAACTCTTTTATCAGCTGAGCTACCAGTTAAGTAATTAGGGAGAAGGTATAGGTGAAAGGGGATGCAGTACTAATTGCTAATCATTGTTATTGTTATTGCTAATTTATCAATAGCAATTTCTTTATAACCAACTACAACATAATTATTAAATAATTGTATATTAATAATTGTATATTATAATAAGTACATAATTTTTAGTTGGTGATTATTATAGTAACATACTTTATTATTTCTTATTCATTTTAGTTATTATTATTCTGATATTTATAGCTATATATATAATTACATATTTTTATGTTATGATAATTGATGCTTTTGAATTGTGATGTCTCAGTGGGCTGGAGCCTCATCATGAGATTTGTTAGTAAGGCCAATAAAGTAGGAGCAGCTGGATATAAAGGGCTGTTTAATCCCCACTTTCCCAGGGGTTGCTATTCAGCTCAAGCCCTTTCTGTCTGAGAGTAAACCGCAAGCTGCCATCCCCAGGCCCCGCTCCTCAAGAGACACACGGATCAGCAGCAGCCACCCTGGGGCCAGCCTGGGCACCCTCCCGAGGTCACTCACACCAGGGAATCAGCAGGTCAGTTTTGACGAGTTCTTGAGGTTGTTCCGGGTGACGATCTACCCCCACAACCTCAGATCTCAAACATCCTTAGATCTGCCTGCATTTCATTCCTGAAGGGATGACCCCAAGTCTGAGACTCACCTTCATTAGCTGCTGAAACCTGTTGGAGCTGAGCTGCCAGCTGCGCAATAAAGCCTGTGGTTGGCTGTGAAATTAATGAATTTCCCTCCTAACTCTCCTGTGTGCATAACTTACCTGGTCAGGAAACAATCAGGAGCCCAGAAGAAACACTAGTGCAGTAAACACCTAGGGTGGATCAAGAATTCTGCCTGCCATCTGGATGAACACATTTTTAAAAAACGTACATTTTAAAACAAAACCATGCAGAACAGGACTGTATCTTCCTGGAGAAGCTAAGAGACTGAGATGAACGGCTCAAGGCCTCACTGATGGAACAGGGCAGGATGCGAAGGTGCAGGACTGTGCCATGTGATGACCTGAGGCCAAGTGGATGCTCTGACCTTTGCCCCCTCTCACTCCACCCACCAGGCCAGCTGCAGCCCTGTTTCTGCCCAGAGGCCTCTGTGTGTCTCTCTCTCTCTGCGTTTTCCTTCTGCTTTTTTCCCCCTCCCCTTCTCCACTGCTCCCCGCCTCCCCATCTCTCTGCCTCATAAAATTCCTCACTATTTCCTCATGGATTAACTCAGAAATAACACCAACTATAACATAGCCCAGGAAAACGATCCTTGATGGAAACCGTGGCCACTTGCAGTGGCAGAAGCTGCAATTAGTCAAGACTGAGATAGATTTTTTTTTTGAAACCTGATTTATGAAGCAAATCTCCACTGTGAAATTCTAAATGCAAAAGAATTGATCTCTAAGAAAATAATTCCAGCAAAATGGAAACGGAAACAACGGAAATGGCTTAACTGAGCTGTATAGAAAATTGATATAGGGATTAACTTGGCTTAATGGAGTTCCCTGTGGAATTCTGATACTTTCTAGATGAACACTCATCTCTGTTGGGTAATTCTGATTAAAATGCTTACGTTAGAATTGTCTTTGGGGTCAAAATGTCCACAGGAGCAGAAGACTTGGGTCAAAATGTCCCCTGGTCCTGACCTAGGGGTTGGCGTTTTATCAGCAGCCCAGGCAGAAGTAGGGGGTGGGAAAAACCAGTGTCCCCGAAGGCAGAGCAGTGGGGGTTGGTGATAGGTCTAGAAAAACACTGTGGAGGAGGCAGTGGGAGGGTGCCGCGTAGACACACCAAACACAGGTTTCTCTGCAGGCCCCTCAGGAGGCCAGGTCGTGGGCTGGTTCCCGCAGGCCGCGCTGTCCAGGGCCAAGCCCAGACCCCCGCGGGGCCTGACCCCTATGGCCCAGCGCGCGGGGCCTGACCCTATGGCCCAGCGCCGCCCACCACCACATGGATGCCAGAGGCCCCCCACAGAAGTCTTTCCAACCTCCCTTTCAGGGCCTCTGAGAGTCCCAGTCAAGGTCGGAAAATATAAGCGCTCAGCAAAATCTATTTTTTCCTAAAGGCATTTATTGTTTCAGCCTTTCTGACCTTAAACAATGCAGCCCAAGGCAGAACTTTGGGAAAATGCAGAAAAGCAAAAGGGAAAGATATGGGCCCCAATGTCGCAACTAAAGGCATCCTCTGTGAACCGTCTGGGATGTGGGGCCTGCCAGCCTGAGGGTACACGGGGCCAGAGAGCCCGGCAGGGCAGAGCGGGGCTGCCAGCCAGGCCCCATGTGCCGTGTGGGCCTTCAGCACCAGGAGAGAGGGCTTCAGAGGCGACTGTTTCCTGATTCTTCTGCATCGTGACTCTCTGAGCCTCATCACCCTCGTGGGAGATAGGAGAGTAATCATCTGACTGCTATCACTCCCATTTTACAGATGCAGAAAATGAGGCCTGGGAAGTTGCGTTCCTTATAGCTGCAAAGTTCATCGAACTGAGACTCCGCAGTTTCTGAGACCCTGGAGCTCTCTTAACCAACTGATTAGACACTAGCTGGGAGAGAAGGAGCCTAAAGGGTGAAAAATAAGACGGCTGCGTGTATCACTGTCACTGCCCCCAGGGGGCTGCGCGTTGAGGCGGAACACCCAGCGACCACACCTGACTCCCAAAGGAAAGGTGGGGGGGGGGACCCTGATCCCACCCACCCGGTCTGACCCTTGGGTCTTCCTGACTCCGCTCAGACACTTGTCTTCCCAAATCAGGAAGCTGGTCTCCACTGCCTTTAGGAAGCAAACAAAAACAGCTGCTATTTTTGAAAGGATATTTTCGTAGAACAATCTCTGGTTTCCTTCAGGAATGTCAGCCCCAACCTCCCCAGAGATGTGGTTTCTGGAGGAGTTGACGAACATCCTCTTGGGCAGCCCCCCTGAGCAGCTGACTCCTTCCTCCCCTCTCCCCAGTTTCTGAAGAGGCTAGCCCCTCTTCCAGCAACTCCTCAACACCCCACACTGTTAGCTGTAGCCCATTGTCACCAACACCAACCCAACGACACAGAGAAGCAAGTGTGTGCCTCCCAGAGCTCAGGGTCCAGGTGGAGAGAGCCAGAGGCTCACATCTGTATTCGCTGGTTACCCGGGTGCTGGGTACCCGCTGAGGGGGTGTCCGCTCAGCCCCAGCAGCCCTCAGGCTGTGCACCATCCAGGGGGGCCCAGTGTAGGTCTGGTGCCCCAAATCAACAGAACCCCTCTTACACAGAGCCTCAGAGGAAGCCCAGGAGGGGTCCGGGCATTCACATGGAGCTTGAAGGGACAAGGTCAAGTTCAGCAGGTATGAATGGTCCAAGCCGGGGACAGCAGGAGCCAGGACAGAAAGCACAGAAATGCTGGGCATTTGGAGAACTCTGGGTGGTTTAGCTCGTCTGGAGGGTGTGGGCGCAGGCTGTGTTTGCCAGAATTGCCCGGGACACCATTTGAAAATGTTGAGGGCTGCCCTTCTTCCCAGTTCCTGAACTCCACATTCAGGAGACCTCAAATCCATCTTGTTAGCCAAGAGCTATAACACTGACTATACCCAGGACCACAGGCAGCCAGGATTTGCCCACTTTTATAGCTTCATTTTAATAATAGCTAAACATGTCAAGGGGTTAATTTATGCAAAGTTCTCCTTCAGGCTAGTAAGTAGCAGAGTCCAGGTTCAAGTCCAGGAGTCTGTCATCCTAGCCTACCTGTATTCAGAACCCAGGTGTGCCTGTACAGGTGTTCAGGTTGTGCACCGCACAAGGGTGCCTTATCTGAGGGGGTCTCACTCACATCACAGACATCACACACAGAAGACACAGGTGAGTATGGAGTTCTGGGCATCCGGGCTAGTCTGGGGGTTGGGGAAGAGGCTGGGGGCCTTGTCTGTCTCATCCCAGCTACAGTGAGAAACAGCTTCAGACATGAGATGACTTGGGGGTACCGTGATGTTTCAGAAGCCAGCAGCGTCCCTGCACTAACATGGACGAGATCACGTGCCCAGCACCGCGCAGAGCCCTACACCAGCGTTAGCGCCTTTGCTCCATCTCCCATGAGGTGAGGGTTTCCCAGGCGGCTCAGTGGTAAAGAATCTGGCTGTCAATGCAGGAGCCGCAGGAGATGTGGCTTCAATCCCTGAATCAGGAAGATCCTCTGGAGGAGGAAATGGCAACCCACTCCAGCATTGTTGCCAAGATAGTCCCATGGACAGAGGAGCCTGACCCACAACAGTCCATGGGGTCACAAAGAGTCAGACAGAACTGAGTGATTTCCCAAGCAGGCCGCCTATGAGGTGAGAACCACTCCGTTCCCATTTCACAGATGAGAAAACTGAAGTTGCGAGACTGAGTTTCTTGTCTTGAGCTGCAAGGCAAGGACGAGCCAGGTTCCAGCCCAGGCAGCAGGGGTCCAGGGCAAGGCTCCCAACATCTGGCCATCCTCCCCAGCTGGAGTCCTGGAGGGCAGAGGAGGAAGCCAGCCAGTTTGGTGTTGACAGGGGAAAGCCAGATTGGGCCTCCTCTCTTAAAGACAATTAGACTTCGGCAGAAATTTTTTCCGGCCTTTCTTGCTTCATGGAAGTTGGACACTTGACCTGGGGGATTTTGTAGATGGCAAAAATGATGACACATTTCTGCAAATTCCCGTGGTCCTGAGCCAGCCAAGAACACTCTTGAAAAGTTCAAGGAGTAATTCCAGGGTTTGGCTAAATCTGGCCAGAATGTTCCAGCATGTATATGGGACGAGGGCGGTGAGGAGCAGACCTGTACAAAGAGCGCTGTTGACAGAGCCTCATTCACTCTGCCCGGGTCAGCCGAGGTCCTCGCATCGTGACCGTGAGAGTGCTCCCACCCTCCGGGTGCCTCCGTGCACCGAGGCTTGAAGGTGGGATGTGCAAGACAGGCCCACCGAGCCGTGAAGACACAGGTGACCCGCCGGGAGGTGTCAGAGCTTCTGACAGGGGACTTACAATTTCTCCCTCCCTCCTCCAGATGGCTGAGAAGTCTAGACCATCTTCACAGAGCTTTCGCCTCATTTGCCACTGTTCCCCACCCCTACTTTAAATTCTCCTCTGACACACACACACATGCACACACACACGCACATGCACATGTGCACACACACACTCCCATACTCATGCCCTGGGCTTCTGGAGCCTGTCTACATATGTCAAGCGAAACGATTACTTTTAATGGGAAAACCTGATTTCCTGGAGTAGGGTCCAGCCCTTGATCCACCAAGAGAGCAGTTTAGTGACTTCCCCGAAGAGCAAGGTTCTCCCTGGAGCTCAGCAAGGAGACAGTGCTCCAGGCTGTCAATGAAGATGGTGTGCACTATCAATCCGGGCCGAGGTTGGGGGCGGGGGGGTGGAGTGTGCCGGAGTCAGTCACAGCCCGGCTCTCTCCACGCTGCATGGGGCATCTCCTTTCTCCACGTGGCTGGAATGCTGTCGGAGTGGTGAAGTGCTTATCACGTCATGTGGCCAGGATCAGCCTCCAGAGTCAACGCTGAGAGAAGACAGGTGGCCCCGGGGGCTCCCCCTGCCCACATTCCCCAGACTCTGGGCTGGTACCTGCTCCCAGAAAGAGAGGCTGAGTGAGCACAGACTAACGCCCAGAAGACTTAGCCCCAGAGGGACACCCAGGCTGAGCAAGAGCCTCTGGGTCTACATGGCCTCCTCCCAGTGACCGTTGGGATTCCAGCCTCATGCACGTGGACACATATTTGGAAGAGATCAGAATGGAATTCTAGGAGGCTGAGCCTCCTTCCCGGAGTCACATCCTGAGTTCAGATGTGGCCGGAACCAGAGTGTCCCCAAAGTTCACAAGCCACCCTGTATCCTTCCTGGACATTGAAACTCATATCTGTGCGGGCTGAGGCTGTTTCGTCTGTACTAAAGCACAGCCCAGCAGCTTCATCTAGAGAGAAATGTGCAGACGCACACAGCTCAGAAAATAGGCCAGACCCAACTCCTGCAACCACAGTACTGTCTTTCCTAGCGTTTCCCTCGAAAATTAAATTAGTACCGTATGCAAATGAGTTGCAAGAATTCATTACGCTAGTTCATCTAATTTTAGAGGCAAACCTGAAGCAAACAGCACCTCATTCCCCAATACTTAAGGCCTCACCGAATATTGATTTCTGAGTACTAATAGCCTGCACCAAGGCCCTTTTTATAGCCCAAGGCACACGATTGTCAATTTTCTCATGAATACAAATGGCCTTACTCCCAGGCCCCAAGATGATTCTCCCAAGGTCATTTCCAGGGGTAACCCGCCTGTCAGATCCCCAAAAAGCTCAGTCTGGCTTGGGGGGTTGGGCTATGGCAAGTGCCGGCAGGAGCTGAGCCATCCATCTCAGCAAAATCAATGGCTGCAAAAGTCAGGCAATCCTTGCAAGGTCATCTGTGGTGCTGGGCCGTGGAATGAAGTTTGTCACCTACTGAGCGTCTCCACAGCCAAGGCAGCCAGTGGCAGAGCTATGCTCGCAGCAGAGGCCACCTTGTTGAGCAGAGATGGCTTCTTCACCTCCTGCCTCTCGGTGGGCCCAGGAGATGTCTTCAGCCTGATCCATTTCACCAGTAGCAGCCACAGTTTAAGGACTTTCCTGGGGCTCCAGTGGTTAAGACCCTGTGCTTCCAACGCAAGGGGTATGGTTCAATCCCTGGTTGGGGGGCTAAGATCCCACATGCCCTGTGCAGCCAAAAAATTTAAAACAAACAAACAAACAAAAAAACTTCGGTTTACTCCCATGCTACTCCAGAGTTCGTGAATCCTGGGGGGGGTGGGGCCAGGATCTGAACCCAGGAGATGTGTATAAGAGACAGGTACAGACCTAGGAGCACACAGTACTGCCCTGGAATCGTGGCTGATGGGCTAGGAAAACTCAGCAGGTATCTCAAAGACTCAAACCCCTCAGCTGGAGACTACAGGGACACTACTACTTGGCAGGGCTGATCTGAGGGTTGGCAATAAAGTCTCTGACCCACAAAGCGAAACGGGAGTGGCTGTTTGTATTATAGAAACTCTCGGGGCCACAGAGCATGTTCCTGAAGTGAAAGTGAAGTCACTCAGTTATGTCCAACTGTTTGTGATCCCATGGACTGTAGCCTACCCCGCTCCTCCGTCCATGGGATTTTCTAGGCAAGAGTACTGGAGTAGGTTGCCATTTCCTTCTCCAGGGGATCTTCCCAACCCAGGGATCGAACCCAGGTCTCCTGCATCGTAGGCAGACGCTTTTACTGTCTGAGCCACCAGGGAGTCATGTTCCCGAAGCTTCGTGGCAAATATACGCCCAGACTTGTAAAGAGAAGCTCTCCGGCGGGCCCTCACCCTAGTCCCCGCTGCCTGTCCAGGCTGGGGTATGATGCTGAAATGGATTCTGGTTCAGTGATCACTCACGGCCCCCACGCGGCCCTCTTAGGACCTGTGCACTTTCCCACTCCATTCATACTGGGCTTGGCCCATGGCTTGCGTTGCCCACAGGCGTGGAAGCAACAGCCATCAGGGTTTAGGTGGAGGTGACAGCCTTAAAGTACACGGCAAGTTTCCACTTCCCGCTGGAGGAAAGCATGTCCTAGCAAGCCACTGCCTTTTCATCCTGGACCCCAGAACAAGCCCAACCACTGCCTGATACAGGCACCCCGTCAGGCCGGGCAGCATCCTTTCATCTGCGGCCTGAAGACTTGCTATAGGAGGCCACTGAGCTGGGGAAGGGGGCTCTGCAACATTTAGAGCTAATAAAAACTCAGTAGACACTTGGGTGCCCTGACTGTGTCTTCAGCCCCGGCCACCGTCTTCGCTTGGCCTCCAGTGTCACTCTGCTGGTTGCACCGCCCCGTCTTTGGTCTGTGTTGTCTGTCTCCACTTCAGCCCCTCCTGCAGATCCCGGACCCAGTGCACGGCTACCCCCCTTCCCTCCAGCTCTGATCTGACAGCTGCGGGCCACCTTCCTGCTCAACACCTCACGCCAGGGACAGCAGAGCCAAAGCAACAGAGCAGAGACAAGGCCACAGAGCAGGGGCCCTCAGCACAGAGGGCACGAACACTGTTGGCCAGCCTACAAATGTTCCTTCGTGAATCCTGGGGGGGGTGGGGCCAGGATCTGAACCCAGGAGATGTGTATAAGAGACAGGTACAGACCTAGGAGCACACAGTACTGCCCTGGAATCGTGGCTGATGGGCTAGGAAAACTCAGCAGGTATCTCAAAGACTCAAACCCCTCAGCTGGAGACTACAGGGACACTACTACTTGGCAGGGCTGATCTGAGGGTTGGCAATAAAGTCTCTGACCCACAAAGCGAAACGGGAGTGGCTGTTTGTATTATAGAAACTCTCGGGGCCACAGAGCATGTTCCTGAAGTGAAAGTGAAGTCACTCAGTTATGTCCAACTGTTTGTGATCCCATGGACTGTAGCCTACCCCGCTCCTCCGTCCATGGGATTTTCTAGGCAAGAGTACTGGAGTAGGTTGCCATTTCCTTCTCCAGGGGATCTTCCCAACCCAGGGATCGAACCCAGGTCTCCTGCATCGTAGGCAGACGCTTTTACTGTCTGAGCCACCAGGGAGTCATGTTCCCGAAGCTTCGTGGCAAATATACGCCCAGACTTGTAAAGAGAAGCTCTCCGGCGGGCCCTCACCCTAGTCCCCGCTGCCTGTCCAGGCTGGGGTATGATGCTGAAATGGATTCTGGTTCAGTGATCACTCACGGCCCCCACGCGGCCCTCTTAGGACCTGTGCACTTTCCCACTCCATTCATACTGGGCTTGGCCCATGGCTTGCGTTGCCCACAGGCGTGGAAGCAACAGCCATCAGGGTTTAGGTGGAGGTGACAGCCTTAAAGTACACGGCAAGTTTCCACTTCCCGCTGGAGGAAAGCATGTCCTAGCAAGCCACTGCCTTTTCATCCTGGACCCCAGAACAAGCCCAACCACTGCCTGATACAGGCACCCCGTCAGGCCGGGCAGCATCCTTTCATCTGCGGCCTGAAGACTTGCTATAGGAGGCCACTGAGCTGGGGAAGGGGGCTCTGCAACATTTAGAGCTAATAAAAACTCAGTAGACACTTGGGTGCCCTGACTGTGTCTTCAGCCCCGGCCACCGTCTTCGCTTGGCCTCCAGTGTCACTCTGCTGGTTGCACCGCCCCGTCTTTGGTCTGTGTTGTCTGTCTCCACTTCAGCCCCTCCTGCAGATCCCGGACCCAGTGCACGGCTACCCCCCTTCCCTCCAGCTCTGATCTGACAGCTGCGGGCCACCTTCCTGCTCAACACCTCACGCCAGGGACAGCAGAGCCAAAGCAACAGAGCAGAGACAAGGCCACAGAGCAGGGGCCCTCGCACAGAGGGCACGAACACTGTTGGCCAGCCTACAAATGTTCCTTCGTGAATCCTGGGGGGGGTGGGGCCAGGATCTGAACCCAGGGCCTCTGGGCCCAGAATCAGAGCTCTTTTCACTCTGCCTTGCAGTGGCTGAAGTTCTGACTCCTCTGGACAGATCTTCATAGCAGTACAAAGCCTTCATGTTGGAAAGAGATTAAGTAGCTCCCTAGTCCAATAAATAATCGGTGAACCATACAAAATGGCCATTTTTGTAGTCCAAAGGAGTCAGATATTGGCAATTTTACAGAGTTACCAGATTCGTGGCTGAGTGAGCAACCAAACTCAATCCTACCCTATCTGCCAACATTCAGTTTGTATTTCCATCTGTGGTTCATGGAGTTTTCAAGCGGGGCTCTCAAATGCCCAAATTCTAAAATAGCCTACAAGCAGTATATCTTCCTGGGACACCCATAGTAATCTCACAGCCAAAGGAAAACAGCATCGCCCTGGGCTGAGGTCAGTTCACTTACAAACCCATGGATAGAGCATCAGCCCTCTTCTCAGCTGTGTGAGTAAACAAATAGAGTAATGACAAGCGAATCCGATTTCTTCAGGAGTACCATTTTCTTCCGTGGTTTATAATGTCTCAGACTTCGTGCCAAGGAGGAATTTGATCAAAAAGGCAACCCATCAGCCTCAGATTTTGAGAACTACCCTTCTTCTTTCTTATGTATCAGGAGACTTGTCAGCCACCCCTCCTGCTCTGATCTAGTTTGAAAGATCATCGCCACTTAAATTCTTCCCCACTGGCCTCCACCTGCAGGCCTGCGGATTTCACACTGACTGGAGTCCCTGAAGATAAATTCTCCAGTCCCATCCCAGCATTTTTCACCCCGAGATGCCTTTATTATGGAAAGAAGAGACAGACGACGGGCTCTGTGGAGAGCCAGGCACTGAGTTGGCCTCGTGTATGCTAACTCCATTCAGTTGTGTCCGACTCTTTGCGATCCCATGGACTGTAGCCCACCAGGCTCCTCCATCCATGGGATTCTCCAGTCAAGAACACTGGAGTGGGTTGCCGTGCCCTCCTCCAGGGGATCTTCCCGACCCAGGAATCGAACCCAGGCCTCTATGTTGCCTGCGTTGCCAGGCAGGTTCTAGCAGCACCTGGGAAGCCCCAGCCGTCTTGTTATTAATATTTCCACAAATCCCCACGTGACCCTGGATAGACAGATCTGGACCCATCAGACTTCAGGCCCATCCACATCCTTACGGGAGGCCCGAGTCACTCATAACATGAGGCTCTTTTGCAAAAGTGCAAGAAAGTGCTTTCCATCCCAGCTGGATCTGGCCTCTGCTCAGCCAATCCCCTCCCCTCCTGGCCTGACTGCCTTCAAGTAGGTGGGGGCGACACCATCTAGCTGCCAAAAGCAGTCTGTTCTTGACGGGACAGGGTTCAAAAAGTCATGTGGCCATGGTTTCCTCTGGTCCAGCTACCTAAATGCCCTTCCTGCCTGCCTTCCCACGCTGGGAGCACAGCATCCAAAATTAAGCTGCCAGAAATAGATGCAGTTGGACCAGAAGTGGCAGGAAGTGCTCGGGCCTCCTGGAACCTCAGTGCAGCCCGGTTCACCGTGGGGACCTACAGACGGCTAATTACGGGCAGCTTGGACTAAAGGCAGAGGGGACTAGGGAGGTGGCTGCCAGAGGCAGATTCTGTCCTCTGCTTCCCTCCGCCTCCCATTCTTACCCTCCAGACTTCCTGTTGCTTTATAGGGTTGCTCAGCCTTCCAGCCTCCAGTCAGTTTAGCAGAGCTGGCTGTCAGGGTCCAGTGGTCAGTGCCTGAGAAACCATGCTCCCGAACAGCCTACATCCCACCCCGGGCAGCCGACATCACGCTGCGCCTTCTGTAGCCACTTGCCCCGGTCCTACAGTCGGAAAGAGACTAGGTCAGGTGGCGATGAGGCTGGAGGGTGGGAGTGCCGGCACCCCAGCCAAGGGTGATCAGCCAAACTGGCAGGGCAAGGTTTGGACGCAGGCAAGAGATGGCTGGATGGCATCATCGATTCAGTGGACATGAACTTAGGCAAACTCCGGGAGACAGGGAGGCCTGGTGTGCCCCAGTGGGACACAGCTTAGCAACAGAACAACAATGATCACACATGTGTGCTTTCAAAAGGCTGCCCTGTTACCAGTTGAGGCGGCAAGGAGGGACATGAGAAGGGGAGGCAGCTGGGGGCTGAGTGCGGGGCTGGCAGGGCCGTGCGGGGCTTCCCCGCTCTGGGCAGCCTTGGTGTCAGCAGGAGGAAAAGAGGATGAAACCCCCCTCAACTCCTGCAGGGCTTCCCACAAGCCCTTCCCATAAGCCCTCAGCCTGCCCGGCCTGCCTGAGACCTGGGTAGGCAGCAGCTACAGGCGAAGCCTCCATCTGCACCAGGTCACTGGGGGCAGGCCACCTCTCAGGCCTATCCAGCTGGAATCAGCACCCCCAGAGCATTACCCAGGGGCCCCCCAGAGTTGTGGAACAGCCACGGTGGTGAAGGAGAGGGAGTGATGACAAGTCTCTGGTCCAGCTACCTAAATGCCCTTCCTGCCTGCCTTCCCACGCTGGGAGCACAGCATCCAAAATTAAGCTGCCAGAAATAGATGCAGTTGGACCAGAAGTGGCAGGAAGTGCTCTGGGCCTCCTGGAACCTCAGTGCAGCCCGGTTCACCGTGGGGACCTACAGACGGCTAATTACGGGCAGCTCGGACTAAAGGCAGAGGGGACTAGGGAGGTGGCTGCCAGAGGCAGATTCTGTCCTCTGCTTCCCTCCGCCTCCCATTCTTACCCTCCAGACTTCCTGTTGCGTTATAGGGTTGCTCAGCCTTCCAGCCTCCAGTCAGTTTAGCAGAGCTGGCTGTCAGGGTCCAGTGGTCAGTGCCTGAGAAACCATGCTCCCGAACAGCCTACATCCCACCCCGGGCAGCCGACATCACGCTGCGCCTTCTGTAGCCACTTGCCCCGGTCCTACAGTCGGAAAGAGACTAGGTCAGGTGGCGATGAGGCTGGAGGGTGGGAGTGCCGGCACCCCAGCCAAGGGTGATCAGCCAAACTGGCAGGGCAAGGTTTGGACGCAGGCAAGAGATGGCTGGATGGCATCATCGATTCAGTGGACATGAACTTAGGCAAACTCCGGGAGACAGGGAGGCCTGGTGTGCCCCAGTGGGACACAGCTTAGCAACAGAACAACAATGATCACACATGTGTGCTTTCAAAAGGCTGCCCTGTTACCAGCTGAGGCGGCAAGGAGGGACATGAGAAGGGGAGGCAGCTGGGGGCTGAGTGCGGGGCTGGCAGGGCCGTGCGGGGCTTCCCCGCTCTGGGCAGCCTTGGTGTCAGCAGGAGGAAAAGAGGATGAAACCCCCCTCAACTCCTGCAGGGCTTCCCACAAGCCCTTCCCATAAGCCCTCAGCCTGCCCGGCCTGCCTGAGACCTGGGTAGGCAGCAGCTACAGGCGAAGCCTCCATCTGCACCAGGTCACTGGGGGCAGGCCACCTCTCAGGCCTATCCAGCTGGAATCAGCACCCCCAGAGCATTACCCAGGGGCCCCCCAGAGTTGTGGAACAGCCACGGTGGTGAAGGAGAGGGAGTGATGACAAGTGGGCAGGGGTGGTAGGAGCTGGGTACTGGGAGCTCCAAACCCTATAAATCACAGAGGGGAACACAGAGCTCGGGCCGGCCTTGGGGCTTCACACAGCACCTTCCCTGTACGTGGAATCTCTCCTCCACCCGGCTCCCTTTCCCCAGCCACGGGGCTGCCGGGTGAGCCTGTGCCCTGAGCAATCGCATGGGGTCCCACGCTCAGAGGCCCTCCTGCTCACAAGGGCCACGCATTGTACTTCAGGCTCTCCATTGCCATCTTGAAATTCATCACTGTTTTATCTTTGAACTAACTTGTATTTTGTAAGTGATATCAGATGGGACAATAGTGCGTCCGTGTGAGCAGAGAAGGTACACCTGATGTGCATGTCCACCCGGGTTCTGTGTGGCTCACCCTCCCGGAGCGCTGTTCACGCCCGCTGCCCAGCGCCTGTAATCCCGTCGCCCTGCACCTGGGCCACGCTTAGGCAGGCTCCACGCTTCGTTCAATATTCTGCTGTCATCCTCTTACAATTCTCAATGACTGCCTCTTTGAACTTGTGTTTTGTGAATGAGATCTACTGGGACGATGCTCACAAGTGGAGCAGGTATACTCAACGTGTGTCTCCGTTCCCTGGGCTCCACCCACACGGGATTCCAGAGAACCCACGACGTGTGCAGGTCAGTGGGACTCAAAGTGAGCTAGAGATGAGCACGTGATGTGTGAGAGTGAGCAAGGCCACGCCCTCCAGTCAAACCGGAACTGGCTGTGAACACATGCGCTCATGGTGTTCTGAGACACATGGACCAAGGAACCCTGTCTCTTCCTTCCTAAGACATGTCTTGTCCCTGCGTTAAGCAACTGATGATGCTGAAAAGTGGCACAGAAGATACGGGAGAGTCGGGCAACTTCAGTCCTTTTCCTTCTGAGTCCCTCCCCACTCCGCATAGGACTAAGGCAGAGAGTTCACTCAGTGGTAAAGAATCCCTCCCATGCAGGAGCCTCAGTAGACACAAGTTTCATCTCTGAGTTGAGAAGATCCCCTGGAGGAGGAAAGGACAACCCACTCCAGTATTCTTGCCTGAAAACTCCCATGGACAGAGGAGCCTGGAGGGCTACCATCAGTGGGGTCACAGAGAGTCAAGACACGACTGAGCAACTGAGTATGCACAGACATACCCCTATGAATTCAATTCTATCAAAAAGCAAAGTAAAAAATAATTGAGCATTGACACTTTTCTGGTAAGAATGAAATACATGTGCATGCCCGCCCCTCCAGTGTTCTTGCCAGGAGAATCCCAGGGACGGGGGAGCCTGGTGGGCTACCGTCTATGGGGTCGCACAGAGTCGGACACGACTGATGCGATGCAGCAGCAGCAGCAGCAGCAGCAGCAGCCCGAGCTGTGAAATAGGACATGTGTCCTTTCAGTGGTCCTGCGTATGAATTAAATGCGCTTATATTTCCAGTTAAAACTGGCGTTGAAAGATGAATGATAAAATGCATGCCAACGATTTAAATTTTTAATTTTTCTTTAGAGATCTTTAAATATAAAATTAAAATATAAAACATTGGAAGTCAAGAGAGAGACTAGGGAAGAAAGGAAAGAGCTTTATATTTTAGCACTTTCCAATGGCACTTTTCCTGCCTTTTGAACAAGAAGCCCTGCGTTTTCACTTTGTACTGAGTCCTGCAAATTATGTAACCATCCCTGCCTGGCCAGTTCCTCCTTGTTCAACCTCCAAAACTCTGCTTAGGCATCCCCTCCTCCAGGAAGCCCTCCTTAACCTCTCAAGGAAAGGTGGGTGTCTGTCCTGTGATCCTCCACAGTGAACAGCACACTTCCCACCACTGTGCTGTCGTTACCTGTCTATCTGATCGGCTCCTCCACCGAATAGAATTTCAAGCTTTACAATCCTACAGAGCTTGCTGCCTATCCTCAGAGCCAGCCCAGTGCCTAGCTCATAACAGATGCCCCTTCCTTGTTTGCTGCATGAATGAATCAATCAATCCATCAACCAAGTAACCAGTTAATCAGTGAATGAAGGAATGAAAAAAAAGCGCCCTGTGCCAGACACCGTCCTCAGCGTTTTGCATGAATTGCCTGGTTAAATGAAGGAGCGGTAGCATCAAGACGGCAGAGAGGCCAGCGCTGCCCTGACCAGTGAGCTTCCCCTGTGAGACCCTGTGTGGTTCAGAGCTTTGGGCTCTTGGCCACAGCACTGCTCTTGACTCTTCTCCTGTCCTTTTCCCCATCACGTGCGGGCATAGATGCTGACCATTTGGCATGTTACTTGAGGGTGAGAACCTCAGTTCATCTGTATCTGAGCCCCAAGTGTGGCCCAGAGTTTTGCATAGCATCAGTACCCATAACTGTAAAAAAAAAGAGAGAGAGAGAAGACAAGCTGGGACAACCTGGTGGTCCAGTGGTTATGAATCCACCTGCCAGTGCAGGGAATTCCATCCCTGGTCGGGGAAGTGATTTTTTCAACCTAGGGATTGAACCCGCATCTCCTGCTTGGCAAGAGGGTTCTTTACCACTGAATCACCAAGGAAGCCCTGTGTTATAGCAGCTAGCATGATTTGTCCTGACTAAAACAGTGTGCCAATATAGCTCTTTGTAGGACCGCATCCAAACCCAAGTAACTGAAAAGCCAACCAAACTGGCAAAAACTGTCTAAAGTGGTTTTTCTACATAACAAGAAGTCTGGGGATAGATAGTCCAAGGGTGGATCAGCTGCTCAAACACACAGACTCTGTCATCGTGCCTGGCTCTCCTTGGTGTTGGCTTTTGTCTTCACGCTTATCAACTCATAGTCACAAGAAGGCTGCCATAGCTCTGACCTTTTATTCACATCCCAGACCAGAAGAAAAGAATAGGGTAAAGGGCCAAGAGTCATGCTAGCCAAATATGTCCCATCTACCCCACTTTGACTTACATTTCATTCACCATAGCTGCATCACATGCCCACTTCCGATCAATGGTTGGCCAGTGGGAATGATATTATTAAGCCTGCATTAGTCCAGTGGTGGTTCATTTCCTGGGGTTGAGGTTGGAGCTCACACTTCCTGTGAGCAGTGAATCTACTCGGCTGCCTGAACAAACTGCAGCTTCTGTCTGTGGGAGAAGGAGAGGAGCGACATGGATGTTGGGCGACCAACAGTGGCCTCTCCCGGGGCTGGTGTCCTCCTGTTCTTCCTTCTTGCTATCACATCCTTTTCTTCAAACAGGGCTGCCGTTAAGAGAGAGCCAAGAGATGCCTGGCTGGATCCTTTGGCCTTTAAATCTCTGATAACAGGCTAGTAGCGGGGCCTCCCTGGGGGCTCAGACCATGCAGAATCTGCCTGCAATGCAGGAGACCCAGATTCAGTCTCTGGGTCAGGAAGACCCCCTGGAGAAGGGCATGGCAACCCACTCCAGTATTCTTGCCTGGAGAATTCCATGCACAGAGGACCCCGGCTACAGTCCATGGGGTCACAAAGAACAGGACACAACTGAGTGACTAACACCTTCACTTTCAACCAATCAGGCAGTAACATAATTCACACGGCAAGATAGAGCTTTCTCAGCCCCTAACACTCTAGGGCACCTCCTTTCTTTTCTAAAATATCACTGATTATCTTAAACTGGTGTCACAAATTAATGGAGCTCTTTAAAAATTAGATCACTCAGCACTTGAGAAGGTGCAATGAAGTGGGTTGATCATAGGCTGCCTGCAGGAAGGCGAACTGGTATTAAGTATCAAGAGCCTTAAATATATTCAAACCCTTTAATCTAATAATTCTACTTCTGGGAAATCTCTCCTAAGGAAATAATTTAAATATGGAAAAAGCTTTTTGCACCAAGACATTCCTGGCAGGATTACTTATAATAGTGAAAACCTAGAAATAGCCAAAATAGCCAGCCATTGGAGAACAGCCATTGGAATATATGCACAAATTCTGTATAGAATATATTCTACGAAGTGCAGATGCAATAGATGGATGGAGGGATAGATAGGCTCAAAGAATAGATGGATGGATGATAGGGAGAAAAAGAGAGAAAGAAAGGGAGATTCAATTCAATGAACATATACATTCATTAAAAATGATGACTGCAAGGACTTCCCTGGCGGTCCAGAGGTTAACACTGCGCTTCCACTGCAGGGGGTGAGGATTCCATCCCTCATCAGGAAACTAACATGCCCTGCAGCCTGGCTCGAAAAAAAGTTGACTGCAAAGGGTTTATAATGGGGAAAAGTATTCTGATAAAAGATCTGGATTACACCTGTGGCTGATTCATGTCAATGTATGGCAGAACCAATGCAGTACTGTAAAATAGAAAGGAGTATTAAATTTTAAAAAAAAAAAAAGACCTGAGTTAAATAATGGGTACAATATGATTGTTGTATATGAAAAAAGGCTAAAATGAAGTACTCCAAAGCACAAATGATTTTTTGTTTCTTCTTCTTTCTTTCCTACTTTATGCCTTTTTAAATTCTTTTCTTTTATAAGCTTATACAGTTTTATAATAAAAATTACTTCAGAAAAATGTGAGAGTTGCTAGGTGAACGTGGAAATTGGATGGAGTTAAGGGACAGTTTGTTCAGCTGGGGCAGCGTTTGGCAAAGTCTTTGCCCAGCTCTGGGCTTCTCTCTGATGACCGCGATACTTGTTCGGCCAACTTCAAGATCCTTCTCTCCCGGGCCTCCCTTGGGAGCCAGCTTCTCTCTCTCCAGCTTTGGCAGAGCCCTGCCCACTTCACCCCACCTTCCTCACCTACCAAGGGCTCTCTGGGTGGATTATGGATTTCTACTGGTATTTTCCATTCTATTTATCTTGACTCAACTTGTCCGTGCCCAAAGCTCCAAACCCATCCTGGGGTGGTCCCCCTGCAAACAGACTCACCCTTTTCTGTTGACTTTTGCTCACGCTGTTCTCAAAGGTGGTGGCCTTTGGCCGAACTTGCCCCTAAATGTTAGGACAACTCTTTGAATTTCCCTGGATACTGCCTAGGGAAAAAAACAAATCTCAGACTTTTTTTTATTTTCATTCAAATTTGATTGGTAAAAGTCATCCATCTTTTTGTTTGCCTATTGTTATTCAGTTTTAAGGCTCTGTAATATCCCCACATGCAAATATACCCACACGCAATATATTTATTTATCTACTTTTGTTGACAGAATCTGAGCTGCTTCCAATGTTGATATTAGTGTTGCTAAGAATACTTTTGTACATACCTAGGAGAAGAATTGCTGGTATGTAAGATTTGTGAAGGCTCAACTTTCCATGAAAGTGCCAAACTATTTTCCAAAATAGCAATAAAATTCTGAGAGGGGGAAAAAGTGTCCAAAAAGATTATACAAACTCTCTGTATTATCCTCTCTATTTTTCTGAAATCTAAAATGGTTCTTTTTTTAAAAAAAGTCCTTTAAAAAATTATAGTGTGTATTACCCTTTCTAAAGTTAAAAATGACTCAAATTTAAAATATTTGGGAGGTTACATTTTGATGTGATAAAATGAAAAGCAAAGGAAGGACAGACACAAGATTTATGGAGTCTGTCCCCTTGGGAGGGAGGGCAGAGTTCCTGGAGGAAAAGCGGGTGGCAAACAGCCCTCGGTGTCCAGCTTCCTTGTCGGATGACGATGGACTGCTGTTTATTAGCTGAGAATAAAAGAAGGGAGGAAGTGAGGGAGGCAAGAGGAAGAGGATCTTGCGAGGAGAGCTCTAGGGGAGCATCATAAACAAGGATTATGTGTAATTCAGTTCCATACACCTGGGGCCAGTTAAACAACAGGAAGCAATCTGAAAGGCATTCATGCTGACTTAGAGAGAGGAACTGCTTTGTCAGATGGGCTGCTTGGCCTGTGCTAGAAAGCCAAACTTGCTTGTAAATGTTAGGACCACTTTTTGAAGTCCCCTGGATACCAGCTTGGGGAAAGAGTGTCAGACTATCTTTTATTTTCATTCAAATGTGATTGAGAAGATTCATCCATCTTTCTGTTGTGTGCTGTTATTCAGTTTTAGGGCTCTGAAATATCCCCACACACAAATATACCCACATGCAATGTATTTATCCACTTATCTATTTCTATTGCCCTGGAGAAGGGAATGGCAACCCCCTCCAGTATTCTTGCCTGGTGCATCCCATGGACAGAGGAACCTGGTGGACTACAGTCCATGGGGTCACAGAGAGTCAGACACGACCGAAGTGACTCAGCACGCAGTCTACTTCTTTTGACAGGGTCTGGGCTCTCAGATGCCAGCCCAAATACCAGCCCCACCAGCCACGTCACCCAAGGCAACCGTCTGCTCCCTGAGGAGCACAGGCGCGGCTGCAGGTCAGCACTCAGATGCCAGCTTTAGGATCCATCACCAGCCACGCCTATTGTGAGCTCTTTCCAAAGCTCAGCGTTTCATCTGTAAAATGGGGCAAAACAAGTAAGACTGAAGTGCTTACTCAGACAGAAAGTGAAAGTGCAAGTTGCTCAGTCACGTCCAATTCTTTGCAACCTCATGGACTATACAGTCCATGGACTTCTCCAAGCCAGAGTACTGGAGTGGGAAGCCTTTCCCTTCTCCAGGGGATCTTCCCAACCCAGGGACCAAACCCAGGTCTTCCACATTGCAGGCGGATTCTTTACCAGCTGAGCCACCAGGGAATTCCAAGAATACTGGAGTGGGTAGCCTATCCCTTCTCCAGGGGATCTTCCCAGCCCAGAAATCAAACCAGGGTCTCCTGCATTGCAGGCGGATTCTTCACCACCTGAGCCAGGACGGAAGCCCTGCTTAGAGAAAAGTGTGTCTTTCATCTCTCCTTCTCCACCCCCAGGTATGTGTGCGTGTGTCTAGATCCCCAGGTCCTTGCCCTGCTGCCTGTCCTGGACCCCACTCCTTCTGGCCAGGGTGCAGCCCACCCCAGCCAGGTGGCTTGAACATGGAGCCCTGGCCCTGAGCCCCAGTGGGGTCCAAGGCTCTGACGCTGTTCCTCCCGTTCATCTCCACCCACCACCACTGGGACACACGGAGCCCCTCCCTCAGTCCTCCCAATCCACAGTTCCTGGGGATATATTGCTCTGACTGAATGAATATTTCTCAAGCCCTTTCCTCTCCCTGGCCTGGCCTTCTTGGGACTCACATCACCATTCACTTGGACCATCATCTCCGTCAACCATCTCTCCCTGCAGTCCCCAGCCTCCAGCCCCCAGTGTGCAGTCCCCCACCTCCTGCTCACCCTATTTCCGAGGCATGAGTTCGACCACCTCACCCCTCACGCTGGAGTCCTATAGAGGCTCCCATTGCCTCTCTGCTGTGCGGCCCTCGTGATTCAGCTGACGTTCAAGGCCTTCACCTCCCCTTGGCTCCAGTTCCACCTGGCCCCACTCTGCCATGTACACCCAAAGTCCAGTCCCACCTTTTCCCCAACACACCACTGCCCCCTCCGCCCCCCCGCTCCCGCTGCTCCTGACTCCCCTGCAGCCTGGTGGAGGCTGCTCCCCTGCAGGGAATGCCCTTCTTACCCTGGAGAGTGCTTAGTCCCCTCTGAGATTCCAGCTGGGGCAGGAGGAGCCTTGCACCTTCATCCCAGCTCCCTTTAGTTCAGTGTCCACCCCCACCTCCATGTGCCCGGGAGACCGATCCATAGTCAGTATCTCCCTCCACTGGATTTGAGTATCCTGTGGACAAGACCCCCCAGCCCCTAGCATCTCCCAGTGCCACACTCAGAAAGTATTCATCGAATAAACGCACAACTTGTTCCCTTTAAAGGGTAAAGATGCTTGACTTCCCACTGCAATTATATTTTCCCTCTCCTGATTCTAAACCTTGCCTTGCCTGGTTGGAGGAAGGACAAGTGGAAAACATCTGTCTGGTGGGTTGACCCGAGCTGGGATGAAGCATGGAAAGAAATCTGGACTCTCCTGTTTACCGTGGACGCTGAGCCTGGAAAGAAAAGCTGGAGCCACAGCAGGACGGATGAGTGGAGACAGCTGCCCCACTGGGGTCGTCCCAGGGCTGACCCCACAGATGGGGACTCAGGGGGACCAGGGGTCTGCGGGCCCCCCGCCTTCTCTGCCCTCCATGGGGAAGGGCTGGTCCAGACCAGCAGTTTGCTCAGAGACTCTTTTTTCTAAAGGATGTCCATAACTTTCTCACCTTTCCAAGAGGGAGTGGAAAGAGGACCTGTGTGGGTGAGTCTCTGCTGTCTCCCTGAGTAAGGGAATCTGGGGCCAATGTCCTGTTGGTGGATCGCTGTATGTGTAAAAGAATAACAGAGGGTTTGCATAAGGATGGTTCCTGTCCCAAAATTACCTTACAAAGAGAAAGGTGATCATGAAGAAGCCGGGGGTCCCTGGGGTCTGAGTCTGAACCTGAGATCCCTGGTCGGTGCCCATTAGCCCTGGAGCTGCTAACACGGGGCATCTTATTAATGGGGTTATGCTAGTCCTTTGAAACGCTAACTGGAGCCAGGGCAGCCTTAGGTAGTTCCCTGATTGTGTCCTGACTATGTTCCTCCCAAAAACGCTCAGACCCCAAATGTGGTCCCGAGGCCCCAGGGGGAACCTCAGCCTCACCTAGGATCTGCTGGGTCAGAACCGAATTTCAGAAGCTCCAGGTGATTCCTGCTCGCAGTCAGGATGGAGCTCTGCGGGAGATGACAAACCCCCTTGTGGGGTGGGAAGAGGGACATTCAGTCAGTGTGGTTCAGAGAGGGGAAGAGGGCTCATTCTGGGACACAACGGAACGCTGTACGGTGGAACCAGAACCCTGGGCTTCCGGTCCCAAGTCCACTGCCCTCTGGGGAAAGTGATCCCAGAGGAGGAGGAGGAGGCCACCTGGCCCAGGCTGTTGCCTCCTCCTCCTGGCTGGGACCATCACTGTGAGCTCGGGAAGCTGGGAGCCTGTGTGGGACGGGCCTGGGAGGCATGCCTGCCTTCTTGCCCGCTGCTCTGGAGGGGGAGGTGGGCAAGCACCCCCTCTCTGCTGTCAGCTGCTCACAGGACCAGAGGATGGATAACTGTGGGGGATGGGGGTGTGGTGGTGGGGGGCTTCCGCCTAAATCGGAGGCTCAGCTCCAGAGAATTAACAGGCCATGACCACAACAGAGCCAGGGCCTCTCCAGATGGACCTTTCTCGCCTCCACGGAGCCATGTGCCCCTGGAGCTTCCTGCCAGGAGAGCCCCCTCAGCCTCGGGGCCGGGATGAGAGGTTTCCAGGCAAAACCAGCCCTCCTCGGGCTCAGCGTGGTGGCTTCCTGTGTGTCTATCAGGAATGTGCACCTCCCCTGGCAGTCTCGTGGGGACTGTATTGGAAAAAAACTCTCCCGTGTTTCTCTGTGACTCACACACTCAAAATGCATTTGTCACTAGAAGTACAGGTTTTCCACACATCAAGCAATTGTCAGCTTGGTGGGGGAGGGGGTCCCATGATTCAATTCCAACAGTAACCGGAGCCCACAGGTAAAGGGCTCGGTCCCACAAGACTGCCCCCATTTCAGAGACCAACTGCCAAGTCCAAGCTTGGCACCCATCCTAGCTCCCTGGACTAACCAGCTATAAATCAGGGTTCCCAAGACCCCTCCTGGTTTAGACATTTACTAGAACAGCTCTCAGAACTCAGGGGCACACTCACGCATACGTTTGCCAGTTTATTATATGATCAAAGGGGCTTCCCTCATGGCTCAGAGGGTAAAGCGTCTGCCTGCAATGCAGGAGACCCAGGTTCAATCCCTGGGTCAGGAAGATGCCCTGGAGAAGGATATGGCAACCCACTCCAGTATTCCTGCCTGGAGAATCCCATGGACAGAGGAGCTTGGTGGGCTACAGTCCATGGGGTCGCAAAGAGTCGGACATGACTGAGCGACTTCCCTTTCACTTCACTTTCACTTTATATGATCAAGGATACAGATGAACATCCAGATGGGAGAGATGTGTAAGGCAAGATCTGGGGAAAGAGCAAGGAGCTCCTATGCCCTCTCGGCACACCAGGCCCCCTCTCTTCCACAATCTCAGCAGCCCAGAAGCTCTCCAAACCCCTCCCATTACTAGGAATTTGATGAAGGTTTCACCACATAGACGTGATCGTTTGTTAACTCACACTCCAGCACCTCTCCCCTTCCTGGAGAATAGGGGGGAGCAGATGGGAGCTGAAAATTCCAAGCATCACAGCTTCGTCTTTCTGATGAGCAGCTCCCATCCTGAAGCGATCCACCAAGACTCATCTCATTAAAACAAAAGACACTCAAATCACCCAGCAAATTCTAAGGGTTTTAGAAGCTCCGTGCCAGGAACCAGAGGCGGAGACCAATACATATATTTTTCTATTATTTCATAGAAATATCACTCCCTTCCCCCCGACAGAAATCAGGCCACTGTTGGCCCTGGAGTGACCACAGAGATGCCCACCTCCTGTCCTCTGTGGGCCAGAAGAGGCTGTGTGGGGTGGTCCCCACACCCTCCAACCTTCCTACAGGACTCCAAGGAGCTTGCTGGTCTGGGACCTGGTGTAGCCCCAAGCTGAGGGCTCACCCCACCACCACACACCCCTGGGCTCATGCGGTTCCCTCATCTGTAAAGTGGGGCTCGTAACAGCACCATCCTCTTAAAGAATTGTGAAAGAATTAAATGAGACTTTCTTTTGATGTTCTGAACAGAGCCTGGCATAGTATGCCCTCCACATTGCTACACACTTCCACTGTTAGAACTATCTTCCTTGACATCATTTCTCTGCTTCCCAAACCAGAGAAATGGTTTCCCATCCATCACCATGTCCTCCCTCTGGACTCTGCAACAGGAGCTGGGTCACCGCAGTACTCTATAGGGTCACAGTCTCTAAATCCGCCACCAGACACCCTGACCCTGCTGGCCATCCTGCCCTGGAGGGTGGACTGATCTTAACACGTCACTTTCAATGACAAGAACTCAGCAGATGTCCCTTTAAGAAAAAAGCAGAAACATTACTTTGCTAACAAAAGCTATGGCTTTTCCGGTAGTCGTGTATGGATGTGAGTTGGACCATAAAGAAGGCTGAGTGCTGAAGAATTTATACTTTTGAACTGAGGTGTTGGAGAAGACTCTTGAGAGTCCCTTGGACTGCAAGGAGATCCAACCAGTCCATCCTAGAGGAGATCAGTCCTGAATATTCATTGAAGGGACTGATGCTAAAGCTGAAGCTCCAATATTTTGGCCACCTGATGTGAAGAGCCAACTTCATTTGAAAAGACCTTGATTCTGGGAAAGATTGAAGGCAGGAGAAGGAAACGACAGGGGAAGAGATGGTTGGATGGCATCACCTACATAATGGACATGAGTTTGAGCAAGCTCTGGAAGAGAGTGAAGGACAGGGAAGCCTGGCGTGCTGCAGTCGATGGGGTCACAAAGAGTCGGACATGACTGAGCAGTTGAACAACGATTAAAAGGCTGCAGCATCCATCTCTGTCCCTCTGATCACTCGCTCTAGGGGAAGCCAGCTGCTACGTCCTGGGACAGCTTTAGGGGAGGCCCAGGTGAAATCTCCATTAAGTCTTGAAATGGCTACAGCCCCAGCCAACACACTGACTCATCCTTGCGAGGATTCTGGACTCACAGAAACTGAGATATAATAAAGAGATGCACCCCTGAGTCTGGGGAACTTTAGTACACAGTAGACATCTACAGAGTACTACTATATCTTGGTGAACTCCTATTCATCATTCAGGACCCAAGGGAAATGCCACCTCCCCCATGAAGCCTACCAAACACTTTGAACTCACTCCTTTCTCAGTATCTGCTTTAATGTCAGTTTATAGGACAGACTTTCTCCCCTAGGGAGATTGTGAGTCCTTAAAGGGAAGGGACAGGACTTAATCCTACCTAGATTTTCTGGGCTCTGTCACTCAGCTAGTCCTCAGTCAGAGTTTATTTTAAAAAATAATAATTTAAAGAGCAACTGCCACCCAACAGGCCTCCAACTTGCACACTTAGCCTTTGGTTCAAGGTCTTCTTGGATGCTCCGTCCAAGGTCACATACTAGCCAGCCAGGACTTGGGCCCGATTCTCTCTTCTCTCTCCCAGAGGATATCACAGCACTTCCCAGTGTCACACCAGGGCACATTTCACCCTCCACTCAAGCCAGCATACCCAGCCACCACCCACCACTGGGTGAGAGCACCCAGGGCCGATTCGGCGAGGAAGAAGAAAGGGGCTCTGTTCCTCCATGTTCGCTTCTGACTTAGTCACCTTCCAAAGCCCCCATCTGCCAACGCCATCACATGTTTTTGTCACCGTCACCTTTGCAAATTAGGTTTCAACAAATGAGGCTTGGAGGAGAGGGTGGTATATGACACACATCCAGCCCATCCATTGCTCCCAGGATGGACAGGGTCCTGAGGCTGCACTCCAGGCTGCTGGGCCCCCTTCAGGCTTTTCACAGCATCGCTGTCATGAGTTAAATGGTGACCACCCCCCCACAAAAAAAGATAGTTCATATTCCAGAACCTGTGATGTAACCTTATTTGGGGAAAGGGTCTTTGCAGATATAATTTAAAGATCTCACAATAACGTCATCCTCAATTAGGGCAGGATCTAAATCCAATGACAAGGGTCCTTGCAAGAGACAGAAGAGGGAAGACACAGGAAGAGATGGGGGTGACGTGGCCACAAGCCAAG
Organism: Madoqua kirkii; assembly: GCA_006408675.1. NCBI lineage: Eukaryota > Metazoa > Chordata > Mammalia > Artiodactyla > Bovidae > Madoqua > Madoqua kirkii. Next base: position 49,200 of record SJYC01078338.1, on the reverse strand, counting down.
GAACGCCGGTCACCGCCAGCAGCTGGAAGAGGAGGAAACTCCACCCCTGAGGGCCTCCAGAGGGACCTAGCCCTGCTGACACCTAGATTTTGGACATCTGGTCTCCAGAACTGTGAGAGAATAGACTTCTCTTTGTTTTTTTAAGTCTGTGGTAATTTGTTGCTGCAGCCCTAGTTTGCTAACATAACAACTTATGTAGAAAAAGATGCGGTTTCGGCAGCTCAGGTCCAGAGGCACCGGGATCAGCAGTAATCGTGGTCCTGCGGTTTCGGGGACCATGTCGGTGGCAGGTTGTCTCATGCTACTGACGGCTGGTTTTCCCCATTTGCTTAAAGTGATGGTTCTGGGGGAGATGGCAGACATGCCACACGCTCCACCCCGTCAGAGGGGGGCATCTGGATCTGGCTCTGAGGCTGTGCAGAAGTTGGGGAGCAGTGTGTGTGAACAGATGACACAGGTACCCAGACTGCTGGCCCCCAGGGATGCCCGAGGCAGAGGTGCCCAGCCAAGGCCTCCTCCAGCTGCCCACAGTCCCAGCCACTTCCTGCCGTGTACGGGGCCTGCAAAGTTGGGAAGCTGGGAGAAAGCTCTGCCCAGGCATGGTGCGTGTGAGGCGGAGAGGCAGAATGGCCAGGGAAGGACCCTTCTGGATGTGGGAGAAAAAGAGCACGTCCCCACCTGGTGCCGGGCAGAGACCGAGACACTAAAGAGCAGAGCCAGTGAGAATAAACACACCCAGAACTCTGGAGGCTGGGGGGTGGTCAGGAAGCTGAAATCAGGACGCCGTGAGCATGACTCCTGAAGCCTGGGGTGGCGGTCTTCAGCGTCCCCAGAGCTGTCCCCGCATCTTTGCTTCTGGGAGCTGGAAGAACGTTCCCTCAGCTGCCGCAGAAGCTGACTGGCTCTGACAACACCCCAGTGCCCAGGCTCGGTTTGTATCTCAGAGGCCAAAGAGACAGGAAGGGTTTTCCTCTTTCTGCTGAAGTCGTTGGCCCTCCATCCGCTGTGTTGTGTCTGAGCAGCTGTTGGAGACCCTTTCTGCAGGACCCACTGCAGGCTGGTGATGCTGCCACCATGTGGGGCCACCTTCGTGCCCCCCAAGGTGTAACCCAAGTCCAGATTCACAAACATATCACATCAAACATTTTTGCTGAAAATGGAAGAAAACAGTGCTGGGTCTGCTGGAAAAAGAAAATAAATAAAACACAACAAGGCAAAGCAACCGCCAGCTGCCCCTTCAAAGCCCCTTTTCAGAGTGTGGGAAGCTGAATGCAGCAACTTCAAGGGTCTCAATTTCCGAAGTTTCCAAGTTTGCAGGAACTTGGGGTTGCTAGGAGCTCTCCAGTCATTGACACAGGAGGGCAGAGCCAATGACAGGTGGCACTCACCCCCCCACACGAGGTGCATGGGGACCATACTTTCTGCTGGCTTCCCCCTCTCTGCCAGGTGCCAGATGGGGACGTCCTTTCTTTCCTGCCGCATCCAGAAGGGTCCCTCCCCGGCCAGGGAAGATCCCCTGGAGGAGGACATGGCAACCCGCTCCAGTATTCTTGCCTGAAGAACCCCATGGACAGAGGACCCTGGCCGCTACAGTCCACAGGGTCGCACAGAGTCATAATTGACTAAGAGACAGCACGCATGCGCGCAAACTAGCAGTGCTCATTCCTGAACGGTGGAGTTTGGGATGGGTCCTCTCCAAAGGCCTCACAGGGACCCCCACTACCCCATCAGCCCTTTCCAGGCTGATTGCCTAAACACAGTGGGTGTAAAATCACTTTCCAAAACCACACTGCCCAGGTCAACCTGCCAGGTGAGGTGACAACATTCCTTCCACCAGCATCCTCCACCAGGGCAGCCGCTGCCCACCCACACAAGTATCGCCAAGGGCCAACATCAACAACACGCCGGAGTCTGGAGTCCACCCCAAAGAGCGAGGGTTCAGGAGAGAGGACCGCAGTGAGGACCCCTGCCCTTCCAGAGGACCCAGCAGGGAGCAGAGGGGTGGCGGGGTTCCTGTGAGCTGCCGGGCTGGGGCAATGTGGCAGGAACAGCCCCGCCATCCCCACAGGGCACACGCATGGCTTCGTTTTTGTAAAAGGTGGCTCATATCTTGAGAAAAGTACATGAGTCATCATCTCACACACAGGCTGGGACAGGAAAACTCCGGTCTCTTTTCTGGGACTCAGAGACTGCCAGACTCAGGCTCCTCCAGGGGTCATAGCAAGTCCCTTAGGGTGGGTGGTGGGTAAGGATGTACCAGGTGGAGCCTTACTGAAAAATGGGCCTGGGGCTCCAAAGGCCTTGCAGGTCCTCAGCCACGTGACGGGGAGAGGAGCCAGGGCCAGGACTCCGTGGAGGGGCCAGGCCTGCTTATCTGTGCACGGCGACTCCAGATGCTTCAGATGATTCGCACTAATCATCACTAAAGGTGGGCTGACCAGCCCATTTCAAAGATTAGGAAACTGAGGTCCACAGAGATTAGCAGTGGGTGACACAGAGGTAAGAATCAGAGCCAGGACTGAGTTCCAGTTCTTTAAAGACCTAGGAAGTTATTTTCTCCTCTGAACTGTGTCGTCCACTGCTGATAAAGCACGGTGGCACTCTCAGAGATCCCTTTCTGCTGGCAACTGTCTGCTTTCAGTTCAAATTCAAATATGAGGAATTCTCTGGTGGTCCAGTGGTTAAGATCCTGCTCTTCCAGGGCAGGGGATGTGAGTTTGATCCCTGGTTGCAGAACTAAGATCCCATGTGCCTCAACTAAGGCTCAGCACAGCCAAAAAACAAAATAAAATATAAAAGCCTACACAGCTGCTCACATGGTCCAGGTAGAGGGGATATCGGTGGTCTGAGAAGCGCCCTTCGGAGTCCTCAGCAGAGCAGACCCCAGTCATGTGTCTTTCAAGTTTGACTGGGTCCTTCCAAGAGGCTCCTCCTTCCAGCACCAGGTAGGGCTTGGGACCACCTGCCTGTCCCACTCCTCCCCGGGACCAGTTCCAATCTCCAGTGCTTTCTCTGCTGATGAACCAAACAGAGGCCCTGTCCACCCCCCTCCCAGCTCGTGGCTAAACAGAAAGATGAGAGGAAGTAAGCAAATGTCACCTCTGAGAGCAGGTGCCAATTTGAGGCCCTGGGGACTCTCAGGAGACGCCTACACAAACCTGTCAGCACCAGGTAGGGCTTGGACCACCTGCCTGTCCCACTCCTCCCCGGGACCAGTTCCAATCTCCAGTGCTTTCTCTGCTGATGAACCAAACAGAGGCCCTGTCCACCCCCCTCCCAGCTCGTGGCTAAACAGAAAGATGAGAGGAAGTAAGCAAATGTCACCTCTGAGAGCAGGTGCCAATTTGAGGCCCTGGGGACTCTCAGGAGACGCCTACACAAACCTGAAGAGGGAGGGTCTGTGCCTGGCACCTGCCAGACAAAAACGTGTGACTGATGAGAAAAATGCCAGACAGCGGGAAAGAAAGCCATTCTCAGGGTGCTGGCTAGCCGAGTGCCAAGAATTCTGAAGGAAAGATTCTGAGTGCGGCAAACAACTAAGAATTAATTCGTAAGATAATTCCTAAAATAGAACTCGTGTCTTCCAGGAAACAAGGACTTTGAGGTAAACTCAGAGATGATCAGAACCTGGAGACTCCTATGACCATCTGAGCTCCCGCCCCCAGCATTTGAGGAGGGGGATTAGGAGCCCCCGATCACTCCACTGCTCAGTCGCTAAGTCGAGTACAACTCTCCACGACCCCATGGACTGCAGCACGCCAGGCTTCCCTATCCATTATCTCCCAGAGTTTGCTCAGGCTCATGTCCATGGAGTCAGTGATGCCATCCACAGGTGGGTCCAAACTCCCAGACGAGAACAGGAAGCACTGGCTAAGCCACAGTGCTGGGGGAGTTGGGGGGACCAGGGCGTGCAGCTGAGACGAGGCTGCTTAAATGTTCCTGCAGAGGAAGGAAAACAATGGCATAAATGAACTGAGATGGTCCCAGGAGACTGCAGAGAGATGCTGTGAGTGCACTCCAGCCGATTATAACCTACTTACAGCAGGTGTAGAGACTACAGTGATATTTTTTAAAAATAGTAATATCCCAGACTTATCACTGCATTCACAAACCCAGCCAGCTGTTCAGGGCACTGCTCCAAGGGAGGAAGGAAACATCCTAGGATGTTACAATTTTACTGCCCCCCTCCACCAAAAAAAAAAAGAGAGAGAAACCAAGCAGGAAGTGAATGAGTCTGAAATAGGCTCTGGGCTAAGGTGGGATAGGACTCCAGGGCCCTGGGAACGAGTGCCTGGCCTCGGGGGCAGAAGACCCCAGCACTGACCGGACTGCTGCATCTAAGCCCCCATTTCTTCACCTGCAGGACTGGGGTAGCAGTGGAGCCTTAAACATCACTTGCTGCGAAGATTATATTAGATGAGGCATATAAAAGTGTGCTTGGCTAATTGTAAAGCGAAAGAAAGTAAAAGTGAAGTCGCTCAGCTGTGTCCGACTCTTTGCGACCCCGTGAACTGTAGCTATCGGGCTCCTCTACCCATGGGATTCTCCACCCAGGAATACTAGAGTGGGTTGCCATTTCCTTCTCCAGGAGATCTTCCCGACCCAAGGATTGAACCCAGGTCTCCCGCATTGTAGGCAGACACTTAACCGTCTGAGCCACCAGGGAAGTAATTGTAAAGTACCTGCAAATAAATAAATATATTATGTGTGTGTCTGTGTGTGTCTGTGTGTGTGTGTGTACATATATATGGCACACAGCATCTTAGTTTCCAGACCAGGGATCAAACCCACATCCCTTGCATTGGAAGCACAGAGTTTTAACCAATGGACAAGCAGGGAAGTCCTAGAAGGCCTTTTAAAATAAGAAATTGTATCTCCACCAGCTGTCTCAGAGATAACAATGAAAACTGAAACAAAATACAGTGAACCAGACGCGGGGCAAACACAGAGACTTCACATCTTTCCCAGAATCCGAGGACCTGAACTCAGATCCCAGCCTCAGCTTGCCAGCTATGCGACCTTGAGCAAGTCATCTTCCTCGTTTATAAATCAAGGAAGTCGGAGCCGAAAAACCTACAGGGTCCCTTGTAAGCCAAATTGCTACCTGGAAAACCTTCTGAGGAAAATGCATCAAGTATTATTTCCAGTGAGGGACTTGCCTAGTGGTCCAGTGGTTAAGAAGCTGCCTGCCTATGCAGGGACATGAGTTCGATCCTGGGTCCGGAAAGATCCCACATGCTGCTGGGCAACTGAGCTTGTGCACCATTACTGTTGAGCCCATGTGCCCCAACAACAGAAGCTTGCCCGCCCCAGAGCCCGTGCTCCACAGCAAGAGAAGCAACAAAGACTTAACACAGCCAAAAACAAATAAATTAACTTTTAAAGTATTATTTCCAATGAAATCATGATGAGCTAGCTAAAATTGCTTTACACATTTGCTTTGCAATTTCTTTTACCTTCTATCCCATCTCTATCTGCTGGAATATTGTCTACTGCCCACCTAGAGGAATCAAACAATGTAGCTAATAAAGTAAATTAACAGAGAGAGGCTGTATGTTGTGTCTTAGAAGAGACTATACCTTTTTCTCACAGGTATACAAATAATGGAGAATTTGTAAAAAAAAAAACTTACTTATCCGGAAAGATAACTCCTCTAAATTACAAAGAGCAGAAACTGTACAAGCCATTCTCCCAACCACAAAATCCAATAAAAAAAGCTAGGCTGGAATGCTGAAAGTCTGAAAAGCAAAATAGATGGATAGATACATGGATAGACAGACAACCCAGTTGAAAACTAGAAGAGCCTTTCTTTGGGGTTCAGAAAATGAATTATAAATACAACAGAGACTTAGAATAGGACTTGTCAAAACTTATCCCATACCACTGGAGGCAAATTCATAATATAAAGAGGCTTTCATTATTAAAACAGCACAGTTTCCACCTCTGGGATGACTGAGAGAGTAACTTCATAGAAGTGAAGCTGGCAAAAACTATTTTTTAAAAAAAGACAATTTAAAGTCTCTGGGAGCTGCCTTAAGGGCATATGACAAACAAAGAAACATTTACTCAAGAAAATCTACTAAAATTCAGTAAGAACAGCAAGTCTGTGGCATTTCAACCGCAACCTGCCCTCTCCCTCTCCCTCTCCACTCCAGCTCAGCCTCACAAAAGCTTCACTCCACTTGTGTGTGGCCTAGAAATCAGGGCTTCCCGACCTCTTAAATCCTAATCAAGGCTTATATATCTCATCAGGAGGGACCAGCTACCAGCATTTCTCATTTTGCCAACTCCAAGTTGAAAAGGCTAAATTCCCGGTGAGGGTGTTGCAGAAACCAGTACTCAAGAAACCAAGCACCACACTCGGAGAGCTGGAGAACTCAGGTTTATCAGTCCAGCGGGCCCAGAGGAGTTCACACTGCAAGCTCTGAGCCCCGAACAAAGGGGTTACAGAGTTTTGTACCCGGACAGGCATGATTAAGCGGGTTTGTGGGTTCGCAGGGGCTGGGCGATTGTAAACAACAGGACAAGGGTGAGAGAGATAAGCTCCAGTTCCTAGTATTGTGAGCCCCCACTTTCTGAGACCTATGTGATCCAGACTTCGCAAAGACCAAACCAAATTACAGAGGCAGAAGGAGCAGAGGTTATGTAAAATTTTAACTTTTCGTCTTCAAGCGTGTCATGGGACAGAGGCTCAGCCCAAGCAGGGCAGGCTAAGAGGACTGGGGCCCCAACCCCTCTGCCCAGCTTGCTCCTGGGTCACGGGTTCCAAGGAGGAGACAAGCTGAGGATTGCCTCCAGAACTAGAGGATTTCTCAGGGGAAATGCGGTCCATGAGAAAAGAAGGTTCTCTGAAGTGCTCCCAAAAGAACTGAATTTATTTAAAACAGAATGTGAGGAAGTTCATGCCTAAGGGCACTCTTGAAAACAACAGCCCCTCTTTATTAAGAACAATAAGCTAAACCCAAGCTAGATAGTTCACCAGAGAGAACCAGAGAAAGAGACAGCCCAGAAGAGCCCTCCTGAGCTCCAAACAAACCTTGAAACTGGCCTCAAGATCTACCCCTGTCTGATTTTAACTGGATCAGACTGTGGAGGGATTTAAGTCTCTGGGCATTTTTTAAAACCAGAGAGCAATCAGCAGGTGGAGTCTATTACGTCCTGCTGGACTGGGCATGTTCCCATTTGAAGCAAACAGCTTAACAGAGGAATCAGGAGAAGACACAATCAGACATCGCTGCTAAGGCCACTTACATCCCAGAGTCCTGGGCTCAGATTCCTGCCCAAGGCTGCATCCTCTGAGGACAATGAAGCCTCTAAAATTGATTGTGGTGGACGCACAACTCAGAGAATATACTAAAAACCATCGGGCTGTGCACTTAGCTTTTTAAAAAAAAATTTTATTGGAATATAGTCGATTTATAATGTTGTGTTAGTTTCAGATGTTCAGCAAAGGGATTCAGTTATACACACTCATATATTCATTCTTTTTCAGCTTCTTCTCCCACATGGGTTATTACAGAATATTGAGTAGAGTTCCCGTGCTAGAGCTGTGCACTTTCAATAGATGAACTATACGGTAGATGAATTGCGTTAATAAAAAAGGAATACAAAAAGTCAATGACCTCCATATTCATCGCAATATTATTTCAAAGAATTTGGTTTAAAAAAACAGTTCAATGGAAACAAAACTCAATGACTTAGACAGTTGAAAAGATGATGGAATTAATTTCTGGACATCTTGCCTCTCCTGTTTCTCGTTAAAACGGTCCAGATTTCTGCCAAATGTTTTCAAGTGCTCTCTGAAAAAGCCTCATTTCGAAAGATCTTTTCTTTTTTATTATTATTTTAAATTTGTTTAACACCAAAAACATGTTGTGTTGTGTATAGCCAGTTAACAATGTTGTGGTAGCTTGAACAGAGAAGGGACTCAGCTGTACAAATATGTGTATCCATTGTCCCCCAAACCCTCCTGCCATCCAGAATGGCAACAACTTTGAGCAGAGTTCCATGTGCTATACAGCAGGTCTTCAGAAGACTTTCTCTCATTTGACTCTTCACCTCTGAACGGAAGGTCTCGGGATGCTCCCAGGAGAGCATCCATTCTCTCAGGTCTGTGCTACACCTCCGTGCCCTGAGTCATTCCCTGTCAGGTGCCCATGGGTGGGGCCCCATCCTGGGTTTTGAAGCTCCTCTGTCAATATGGCTCACATCCTGAGGTGGTACAAGAGCAGGGGCCCAGACAGCCTGAAAGAAGCCAGCAGTCAGCTCCAAAGGTTTCTGACCAGATCCCAGTCCTGGGAAGGAATCTCATTTTCCCAAAGATCCTTTCAACCAAGTCACCATCACCACTACTGTGTGATCAGAGGGACGTGGAAGCTACCTGTCTGAAGAAGAAACTCTCTCATTCAGGAACCTCGGGTCCATTAGGCTCTACCACTTACCAAGCAGGGCCCTTGGCCTCCCTGACCCTCAGTCTCCTCATCTGTGCAATGGGTGTACTATTGTAAGAATTAAGTCAAATATTGTGCGCGAGAGAACTTTGGATTTCTTCTTTTCTTCCTCAACTGCCATAGGCCAGGAGCTCACACCAGTCCATCTCCTGTCCATTCCCTCAGCCCCCTTTGCCCCTGTTGAGGAGGGGGACATTTTCCTCTACGCGTCTAGGTTCTTCTGACTGGTCTAAGAATTAAATTGACACGAGAAAGATTAACAGGAGAAAATCAAGCAAAAGTTTAATAACATGTATACATGGGAGAGGCGTCCCAGGTAGCATTGGTGGTAAAGAACCCACTGCAGGAGATGTAAGTGACAAGGGTTAGATCCCTGAATCAGGAAGATCCCCTGGAGGAGGGCACGGCAACCCACTCTAGTATCCTTGCCTGGAGATGCTATGGACAGAGGAGCCTGGCGGGCTACAGTCTATTGGATAGCACAGAGTCGGACACAACTGAAGCGCACACACACACATTCATGGAAGAGACCCAGGAAAACTGAACAACTCACCAAAATGGCCAAAGTCCTTGCTTTAAATTCCACCTTTAGATGAAGACAGCTGAGGGTTGGGGGTAATGGTGTAAGACTGAAAGGGAGGAGGGCAATTCACAAGGAGTCGGGAAATCAAATGTTTATTAAATAAGTATTTGCTAGGCCAAGCAGAGACAATGGACATAGAGTGGACTCTGGTCTCTGAATGCTTCCCCACCACACCCAGTCCATATTCTCTGCAGATGTCTCTAGTGATAGCTCTATTCCTATAACAGACCTTCAATCTAAATTCTTCAGACACTTAGGAGGAAAGTAAATTTCTTTCCTGATTCTCTTGGGCCTTAATCGTTTTCAGCATGAAAAATAATCAACATGCCAGAGACATTTTAGGGGTGACCAGTTTTGTTCCCTACTCTCCAAGCAGTCACGTACATATGTGAAAACTGGACCATAAAGAAGTCTGAGAGCCCAAGAACTGATGCTTTCATGCTGTGGTGCTGGAGAAGATTCTTGAGGGTCCCTTGGACTGCAAGGAGATCCAGCCAGTCAGTTCTAAAAGGAAATCAACCTTGAATATTCATTGGAGGACTGACGCTGAAACTGAAGCTCCAATACTTTGGCCACCAGATGTTAAAAGCAAAAAAGACTTCATTGAAAAAGACCTGATGCTGGGAAAAACTGAGGGCAGGAGGAGAAGTGGGCAATGAGGATGAGATGGTTGGATAGCATCACTGACTCAGTGTGCACAAAGTCCAGGAGATGGTGGAGGACAGGGGAGCCTGGCATGCTGCGGTCCATGGGGTTGCAAAGAATCATACACGACTTAGGACTAAACAGCAACAACAACACTCCAAACAGACTCAATATCATGCTTAGAGATGGCCTGGGTTCCAGAACCCCAGGGCTTCCAATCAAAGGCTGCTTAGTCTGACTTTAACTTAAATTGAACCAAAGGTGAGTGACCCAGAAAGTAACCATCACATCCAACGAGATGGACAGAGAGCTCCAGGCCCCTGCCTCTTGGGTCTCCTGTCTGCATTAGGGAACCCAGCCTGGTAGCCACAGCGGGACTGGCAAGAGGTGATGGATGCCAGGCACTGGCATCAACTCGACTAAACCCACACCCCGTAGTGTTTATAAACCCAGCTTCTGGAGATCTTCTCTGAAAACCGAAGCTCTTGGCCTGGTGGGAGGAAAATCATCCAGGGTCCAGCCTGAGACCCAGCATAACTCCCCACGTGCACCTGCCTCGTCCAGCAGGGCCCTGGCACAGTGGACAGTGTAGCCGCCACCTGCCAGTACTCTCTGGATCAAGCAGCACAGCATCGAAGCCTTCCAAGAGCCCACCCAGAAACGTTACCCTGGCAAAGCCCAAGTGCCACGAGAGAATGTGGGCGGCAGCGTGGTGGTGGGAATTAGGTGTCAAGATAACGTCCAAGTCACATCTCCTGCTGCCGATGGCAGGCAGACACTGTGCCCTCAGACCCAGCCACCGGACAGAGTCGAAGGCAGCCACTTTCCCACGGAGATCCTGTTTCCACTCCAGGGACATCAGTCCTACAGTCAGCATGCTCCCAGTCTATACAGTGTGAAAGGGCCCACACCAGGCCTGGCACCCCAGCACAGTCAGGGCCAGAGAAGGGCCTTTGGTGCACAAGGACCACCAGGGAAGGTGAGGTCCCACCAGAAGGGGAAGTCTTTGACCTTCTGACCCTTTGGCTACTCTGGGGCCTCCTCCCCCTCTCACTTGGGGCTCTTCCCTCCTCTGACTGTCAAGGATTGAATCATGCCTCCGCGACAAGAAAATATGCTGACATCCCAACCCTCAGTACCTGAGAAGTTGACCTAGGAACTAGGGTCTTTGCAGGTGGTTCCAGTGGAGCCAAGATGAGGACCAGGGTAGGCCCTTCATCCAACATGACTGATGTCCTTAGAAGAAGAGAAGATTGGACACAGAGACACACACGGCGGATGCCACGTGACAGTGGGGACCACAGCTACAGGCCAGGGACAGCAGACCTCCACGGGGGTGAGGGAGGTGAGAAAGGATCCTTCCCCGAGTCTCAAGGGAGCACAGCCACGCTGACACTTGACCCCAGGGCTCAACACGACCCTCTCACTGGGCCCCAGCATCAACCTCTGAGTCAAGAGACTTCTTATTTCTACTTTTCCAGCAACAGGAAGGAAAAAAAAAAAAAAAAAAAAAAACAGCTGGGATCTGAAAAGCAAAGGGAGAATTAAGAAACCAAGAGGCTGTATTCCTGTTGTCTTAAGCCACCCAGTACATGGGGCTTTCAACCATGAATATTCATCGAAAGGACTGATGCTAGAGCTGAATCTCCAATACTTTGGCCAATTCATTAGAAAAAACGCTGCTGTTGGGAAAGATTGAAAGCAGGAGGGGAAGGAGGCGACAGAGGATGAGATAGTTGGATGGCATCACCGACTCAATGGACACGGGTTTGAGCAAACTCTGGGAGATAGTGAAGGACAGGGAAGCCTGGCATGTTGTAGTCCGTGGGGTCACAAAGAGTCAGACACAATTGAGTAACTGACCAACAAATAGTGGGCTTTGCTGCAGCTAATATGGGCCCCTAATTCTGAAGGCTAAACCCAACTACCACCTCCATCCACCTCCCACAGAGGGACAGAGATAGGGGGGCAGGGGAGCTGAGAATCCTCGTTGGAGAAGGAGGTCAGCTGGGGGGTGAGGGAGGTGGTCCAGGGCTGTGCAGGACAAGAGAGGGTGGGCACGAGGGAGAAAGACAAGGAGGTGCTGTCTCCTGGCAGAGAGGGGCCCCAGGAGAGTGGAATCAGGTCAACAGAGGAAGCCTCCGATCCTTTCCAGCTGTGGGCTCGGAAATGGCTGGGCCTAGAATCGAATCAAGTCTCCTCTCTGCTTTTTGGAAACTCTAGAGCTCCTGACAACAGAACAAAAAGAAAGCCCCCAACACACCTGTCTCCTGTCTCAACATATATATTTGATCGCCCCAGTGTCCTGCCTAACCCCAGACTCTAAATGACTCCCCCACCTCCAGCCAAGCTTACACTAGGCTCAAGACGACACTCTCGCTGGGTCCAGCCTGAATCTCCAGTTCAAGAGAATTCCAGTCATTTCTACTTTTCCAGCAGTGAAAAGGAAAAAAACAACTTGGATCTGAACAGCAGAGGGAGAATTAAGAAAGTGCCTCAGCTCCAGGCATCTTTTTTTTTTTTTTAACCACTAACCGGGCAATGAATAATTTATAGCCAAGAATGTTTGTGGGGGGGATAAAACTGTTGACAAGTCAAGAAAAACCTCTTAGCAGCCTAACGGAGCAATCCATCTTCAAGAAACACGTTTCAAATGCATAGTTTGTGAAGACGCTGGTTGAGGTTGTTTCCTTTCTCCTTTTTTTTTTTTCCTTTTTTTATCTATATGGAAATCGGTGGGTGCTGAAATATGTTTCACTTCAGCACGAACTAGGGCTGAATGATAGCCCAGGCAAGAATTAAATCATCGCTTCATACTGCAAGAAATAAACATAGAGCTGGGCAGAGACCCACGGCGCCCGCGGGGGGTGGAGAGCAGGAGCTTCTGAGAGCTGAACAGAGGCGTTGGTATTCTAGGCAGGACTGCATGGGAGCAAGGGAGTGGTGGATCCGGGAGAAGTTTTCTGGGAGAGGTCTCCCAAGCCAAGTGGTGGTGATTACACATTTGCAAAGAGCAGGCATCGTCCCCAAATCCTCCTAGATCTGGGCATCACGAGGGTACGGCAAGGACCTTGTCGCAACAGTGGCTGGACAGAGACAATACGCTGAGTAACCTGATGGCCACAGGGTCAAGCCTGTATCAAGCACCCACCACGTTCTAGGGCCAAGCTCCTCCTGGAGATGCTGGTGCTCAGCCCTGGTTACTGTGTGGCCCTCTCCCAGCTCCAGCAAGGCCACTTGGAAGTCAAACCTCCAGGAGATCTTAAAATGCTGCTGAATGCCACACAAGTACAGATGGTAGAACCTGGCTTTGAACCTAGGTCTCACTCACAGGCTCATTCATCTCCTGTGGTCTTAGGGAGGCTGACTTGGTTTTCCAGAAGTTGGCAGGTATTAGGAACCCCCCTCATATTTTCAGTGGCCCCCTTATCTGCTCTGGGCTCCTGGCTGATCAGGGTTCAAGTGTTCAGTTGAGTGGGTAGGCTGAGACCCGTCTAGACCACAGCCAAGCAGCTCCCCTGGGGTCAACACAGGTGAGGCTGGCACCATTCACGGTAACTGTATTAGTAAGCTACTGCAGGGTAACAAATGACCCCACTCTCAGCAGCTGTAAAGCAACAAGCGTCTGTTGCCCCAAGGTTTCTGTGCACCAGGAACCCAGGGACAGCTTGTTTGAGTCCTTTCGCTCAGGGCCTCTCACAGGGCTGGAAACGATGTGTCTGCTGGAGGCTAGTTACTTCAACGTTCAACTCAAACCTCACACACAAGGTGCCATTTTTCACAAGGTGTTGGATCCATGGTCTCCTCATTGGCTGTTACCTGGAGACGGTCCTCAGTTCTTGGTTCTGGGGCCCCTCCAGAGAGCACCTCACAGCGTGGCACCCAGCTTCCCTCAGAGCCAACAAGAGAGTCCCACCTAACAGAAGTCAGGGGCTCTGTAACACTCTCCAAGTGACGTCCCATCAGATGGGCCTTCCCGCTGCTCTGTGGGAAGAACCGCCTTCCTGCTTCTGGGAGGATTCAACCTATTAAATGCACGGTGTGTGCACTGCCGCGCCCCTGCGGGTGTGTCGGTCACCTGAGCAGCCTTGTAACTGGGACCGGGAGAGAGGCTTGGTCCCCTCAGCCCTTCCTTCTTCCCCTTCTTCACCTGATGGAGAGAAGGGCTTTCAGCTCCACAGCTTGGCACGGTTAGCCAGGAGGGCCCCTCCCCATGGACTTGTCTGGGGTGTGCACCCCCCAAAGAACAAGGTGTCCCAGCCCGGGACCCAGCATAGCCCAAGGATGAGACAAGGCAGAATCAGAACAGGGTAGGGAGAACCTGGGGAGGTAGAAAAGAAGAGGGCCCTGGGGCTGGACCATCGGGACCCCCGGAGACAGCCCCTGCTGGAACCTGAGCAGCGCTCAGGTGTCCTTCCCATCAGTGGCTCCTTCGTGGCATCTTTCTGTCCCCCGCCCCTCACTCCAGCTTCCCGTGGGACACCCTATAAGGTCACATGATTTGGGACCTGCAGAGGTTTGGAATCGGGTAGATCTGGGGCAATCATATTTTTGTTTTAGTATCTCACAACTCATTTGGATGCAAACCAGGTTTAAAAACCTATACTCTGAAGGCAAAGCAACTATCCAACCTCAATCTTCTGATACAATCCCATTTCACAGAACTTAGCAATAAAGATAATTTATACAAAAACAGGAATCCTTCTGTTTTTCTGCTTGTCATGCCCTTGCGAAAGTGAAAGAGTTAGTCACTCAGTGGTGTCTGGTTCTCTGCAGCCCCAAGGGCAGTAGCCTGTCAGGCTCCTCTGTCCATGGGGATTTCCCAGGCAAGAATACTGGAGTGGGTTGCCATTCTCTTCTCCAGGGGATCTTCCCAACTCAGGGATAGAACAGAGTCTCCTGCACTGCAGGCAGGTGCTTTACCATCTGAACTCCCAGGGCAGCCCAGTTAAGTCCTTGATGTAAATTAAATCACCTATTTTAAAATCTGTCAACAAATCTTGTGATCCAGTTTGGGGTCTTGCAATACTCCACCACTCTACACCAAGGGTTTCTTGATTGGTTAAAAGAAAATGGAGAAGCTCAGCTTCAGAAGGATTTCCAGAATGAACCATTATAATGGCCTCTTCCAAAACAGATTTACATTGACCCTATTCATTCATTTCTTCTCATTTCACTTCATGTATAATGGCTTCAGAGTCTACAGAGCAAGCTAGAGAATTAGGCCTGAATATCTGATCTCCTGTTGGACATCAGCAAGGACGATGTCTGGCGTGTGTGCTGGGCTTAGTCCTATTTCAAGGTGTGTTACCATCCTCTCCTCTAGAGTAGCCTCTGAGCGACAGCGAAGGCTGTTTCCCGGCTATTGCTTAGTTGCTAAGTTGTGTCCTGCTCTTTGCGACCCCATGGACTGTAGCCCGCTAGGCTCCTCTGTCCATGAGATTCTCCAGGCGAGAATACTGGAGTGGGTTGTCATTTCCTTCTCCAGGGGATCTTCCCAACGCAGCGATCAAACATGTATCTCCTGCAATGGCAGGTGGACTCTTTACCGCTGAGCCGCAGGGAAGCCCGCCAAGGTTTCCTTACTGTTACACTCCTCCTGCTTGGGGCAACACCTGGCACGCAGGAGGCGCTCAGGGGCCAGTCCACTTGTGGCCCCTGGCGGGACTCCTTGGACACCCACTGCCTGCCTACCATGTGACCGGGCAATGCCTCACCCCTGACCACACATGAGACCCTCTGAGGAAAGAGGCAGTCACAGTCCCACCCCCATCGCCTCTGACGGTAAGCCCTGGGCGCTGGCCTGTGTGCCATCTGTGCAGCAGCTCAGGCCGGGTGAGAACACGGTCCCACCAGAAGGTGGCTCAGAGCACAGAACACCCCACCCCATCATTCCCTCCAAATCCCCTCAGGTGACAGACACCATCCAGACGGGCTGTGTGCTATGCTGAGCCACTTCAGCCATGTCCCACTCTGTGCAACCCCATGGACTGAAGCTCGCCAGGCTCCTCTGTCCATGGGCTGCTCCAGGCAAGAATACTGGAGTGGGGATCTTCCCGATTCGGGGATCGAAGCAGCGTCTCTTACATCTAACCTGCTTTGGCAGGCGGGTTCTTTACTCCTAGCACCACTGGCCAGCAAACACTGTACGCAACGTTCAGTCACTAAGAGGCCTCATGAGCGGCCGTGGTTTCTCCAGCTGGCCCCTGGAAGGCCCTCTCCATTCCCAGCAGCAGCTTCTAGACCACAGACCTTCCCCACAGGTCAGGGCCCATCCCATGCTGCAGGGGGCTCATCTTCATGGTCATGGCCTCAGGCTGCCCTTGAAATGTCCAGAAAGAAAAGGGCAACCTTGGCCGGAGGGGAAGTCAGGGCAGATCCTCTCTGAAGGTTTGTCCTTGATCCTTGTGTGACCTTCATCCAAGCGGCCGAGTTCAGCACACCCTTCAGTGGCAAACAGAACCTCCTTCTGTCTTGCTGCCACACCCACCCCAGGACCAGGTCAGCCCGCCTGACTGTGTCCAGAACTCTCCAGGCCCTTCCAAGCTGGGCCCTTGGCTTCTTAAGACACGCTCCATGTGAGAAGCTTCTACCTTCCTGTAAAGGGTCTGCCATGATCAGGGCACAGAAGACGTGTGACACAGACGTGTGACACAGACGTGTGACAGAGGGCGCCCTTGGGGTCCCACAATCAAGAGGCTCATCTCCAGCAGACATCAGGGCGTTTGTGTCTTCCCTTCCCCAATGCCTCCCCTCTTGAATGCTCTCCTGGGAGCCCATCAAATGAAAACCCTGGATCTGAGGTAGAAAAGCCTCTTAGGAGGTTAATAGCGAGTGGATAGAGCAATAAAAGTAATGATTTAATTCTTCAAGGATGGCTAAACAGGCTGCTGTTTACCAAAGTCTTAGTAGATAATTACTAACAGATAATTACAAAAAGCTGCTGGATTACAGCTGCCCCAGAAACAGCCCCAGCCCCAGCCTGCACAAGTCCCTTTCCGGGAAGGACCCAGGCAAGACTCTCCTCTGCCCTCTCCTCCTGCTCCCTCACTGGTTCTGCCATCCCTGGAAAGCTCCTCTGGGTGAGTCTCTCCCCAGAGATGCCCGCGATGGTTTTAACTGGCCTCCTTAAATGGCCCATTTCCTGGTTCCTCTGCAGGCAGCAGATAAGAGGCAGTGGGGCATGGACTCCAGCAGCACAGCCCTGGGACAAGCTTTGATGGAGAGGCTCAGGGACCCCTGGGGCTCAAGCCCTGCCTGGCAGTCTGGGAAGGTGGAGGACACACTGTGGTTGGCCCTTAAGGAACACTGCTCACCTGCCCAGAAGTTGGTCCCGGAGCCTCAGAAAAGGAAGAGAGTAACCCAGACAGGAAGAGGGCCTCCTGGGACCTCCCCTGTTCTCAGCCCAAAAGGTCCCTACACCTCCCACCCTGTGCCTCTTCCGCCTGCTCCAAGCACCCCACCCCTCCTCCCACCACCACCAGAGAACCCACCACCACTATTCCTCCAAATCCCTTCAGCCACACATGCACCCGCCCCCAGCTGTAGGACAACAACAGCCTCCAAATAACATCACGACCACTGTGGTTCCTCAAGCTTGTCCCTGGGAGGAGTTCCCCGGCCCTGCCGAGGGCTTCCAGACCAGAAGCCTCACCTGCTTGTCCTGAAGGTCACAGGGCCCAACAGATCCTGCAGCACACTCAGGTTCATGGTCATTCCTGGGGCTGTCCCTGCCCCGGCATCAGTGCCATCCAGGTGAAGAAGATGTTCTCTGTGGTCACGATCGTTGGTCATACTCATCTTCAAGGTCATGGTTAGGGGCTTTTCCTGCCCTGGGACTAGGTCCTACCTGCAAGTAAAGAGAATCTCTGTGGTCATGGCCATTGGTCAAGACCATCATCAAGGTCATGCCTAGACGCTGTCCTTGACATGGGTGAAGATGTTCTTTATTGTGGTCCAATCCAGGCCATCAGCTCCATTCTTCCACGTCCCGTGAGACCCATTCTCTCACTTCTGGGGACAGGGAACACCCTGTGCCCAGGTGCCTCCCTGTGGCAGGCTGCTCCAGGAGGAGGTTTCCCCCACACCAGGCCAAAAGTGGACCTTTGGAACCAATGCAACAGTCTTAAAGGGCACAGGCAGTCTTTCCTTTTCCTCTCACAAAGCTTCAAGCTTCAGAAATGCTTCTTAGGACTTCCCTGGTGATCCAGTGGTTAAGAATCCACCTGCCAACGCAGGGTACTCAGGTTTGACCCCTGGTCCAGGAACTAATATCCCACATGCTGCAGGGCAACTGAGCCCTTCAACGAAAGTACTAAAGGCCATGTGCTCGGAAACCCACACATCACAACTAGAGAATCCATGGGCCACAGTAAAAGATCACACATGTTACAACAAAGATCCCACGTGCTTCAACTCAAGACCCGAGACAGCCAGAGAAATATATTTTACAAACGCTCTTTATGTCCCAGGCTTCCCTGGTGGCTCAGCTGGTAAAGAATCCACCTACAATGCAGGAGACCTGGGTTCGATCCCTGGGTTGGGAAGATCCCCTGGAGAAGGGAAAGGCTCCCACTCCAGTATTCCGGCCTGGAGAATTCCATGGACTATATAACCCACGGGGTCAAAAAGAGTGGACACGACTGAGCGGCTCTCACCTTCACTTTCACTTTTTGTCCCACATGAAGTCTATTCCCCTCCAGGCAGAATGTATGATGCTCAGCCCTTTCTCCAAGGCCAGGGGTCCAGGTGCCCTTGACGCCACGGTCATGCGTCATGAACAGACACCAGCCTGGTCTGCCTTCTGTGGGGATGGTGCCCAGATGAACTGATGGGTCTAACATGGAGGGGTCTGACACAGCTGCGGGACCACCCCTCCCAGCCAATCCCCGCCCCACCTGCTCCTCCTCCCAGCGGCTTCCGCCCTGCTGATGACAACCAGGACACTACTCTCCCAGAGAGAATCAGATGCCAGTGACCAGAGCCGACCAGGCCAGCTCAGAGAAGTTGGACGCTAATGTGAGGCCTGAAAACGTATCAGGGAACTAAGGGCGGAAAGTGACGGCAAGGAGCGTGGTGGCCCGAGGCTGGCTGGGACAAGCCAGTGGCCTTCTGCAGCCCAGCCCTGCCAGCCCATGGCTGCACCATTTCGCATCACCCCTCGCTGGCCAGCAGGTTCTACGCTCCTCCCTCTCCTCCAGAGCACTCTTCTCTGCACCTGCTCAAACACTCAAATGTGGTTGCCCAGCTCCAGGGCCTCTATGCATCTCTCTGGTCTCGATCCCAGACTCTGGGAGGGGATCCTGCCACAAGATACGATCTCCTTGGATCGAGTCTGGTCCAATCAGCTTAGGAGAGGCCAGCCCCGGTGTTTAAATACGCCCTGGGTGCCCACCCAGGGCCCCTCCCCCAGAAATTGCTACCCTGTGCCGCTGACCAGCTCCTTCTGTCTCTGCAGCTGGTACTGTACTCACAACTGGAGCCAATGCAGAGCTCGTCCGCTTGTTCCTGACACTTTTCCTTTTCTAAGACTGTCCCCCCTCATCAACCAATGGGGTCTTATTTTAATCCAGCTCTGGCTTCTAATATAGATGATCTTCCTCCATCCTTGGGCTGTTCAAAGTCTGATGCCCATGCCTCCTGGGTCCCCATCTAAGCCAATAACCACCAGACCAACCCAGGCTGAACGGGCATTGGTGGAATGGCCTTGGGCTCTTGCCTTGGGCTCTGGTGGCTGGAATCTAAGCAACTGGATTGCGGACAAATTTCCTGCATCTGCTGCCCTCACCCTGGTCGGGTCCTTCCTGCCCCAACCCTGCCCTCTGATAACCACACCCCCCCACACACTCAGGGATGCCTGGCTGGCCACAGGGAGATGCAGAGCATTCACCAGATTTTGAGGACAGACTTCTCTACACACACCTCCCCCAAGGTGGGGAACATCTCACAAATGCCCAACCCAGATACACCAAACAGGAGGAAAAAAATCTTCCCACGAACCTGGGAGCCACCTCAGCAGGCTTGGTGGGGCTCGTCTTCAGGATTTTGATCAACATTTTCATGACCACCTTTTAAAAACCAGCATTACTGTTTCAATATCTATGGGGGGAAATAATTCCAACTTGAATTTCTGACTTGCGGTTTTTCAGGAAGAATCTGAAGTCAGCAAGTAAATCATTCCTGAGACCCTTCTTGAGAATGTTCTAGTGGTGCAGCTGGCTTCCTGCTCAGGAAGAAGCGTGAGGGGCGCTGCACGAACCGCATTTTCCAAAAATGGCCCTTTTACAACTCGTTCTTCCAAGGTAATACATCGTGATGAGGGCTATTAGAGGGTAGCTAATGGCCTGCACAGGAAGTTGAGTGGGAGTAAGGCCACAGGATAGAAGGGTCGAGCTCCCTCTCTTCTCTTCTCCCCGAGCCCAGCTACTTCCTCATGCCCTGGAGAAGGCAACCACTTCTGACCCAGCCATGCCTTGGGGACAGGAGTCTGGTGACCTCCCACCCCCCTGCCCCCTGCCACCCTGACAGCACCCACCTCACCCCTGCATCATGCACGGCCCCGCATCATGCTTGTGGAGCCCACCTGGGCCAAGCATAGCCAGGAGGGCAGGGTCCACCCCCTGGGGCAAACCTCTGCAGTGGGCAGGGAGCCAGCAGGGGGCTTGGCCCTGCACCATCGTCCCCTCCAACTGCCCACCCCCGGCCTGCGTTTCCCCATGGCATAGGGCATCACAACCTCAGGCCTGCAGCAGCTCTTCTTCTCTGCTCAAGTCAGCTCCCTCTTCCTCATCCTGCTCCCAGGGATCAGCTCTCAGCAAACTGAATGACACCTGAGTCCTCATCTTGGTCTCACAAGCCTAGAACCCAAACTAGACACTGCCCCTCTCCTCATTCCCAGGCCCCACTTGGAGCCACCTGGTGTGGAGTAGGCCCCCCATTCGCCATAAACATCCGCCAGGATGAAGTAAGGAAGGGCCTGCTTTGTGCTTGGTGACATGAAATTCCCTCTGGAACAGTCATACAAGGAAACTGTCACATACGCTGGGTTTCCTGACATCCTGGCCCCTCCCTGCCCGTCCTGAGCTGCATCCCAGCTGAGCACAGTTGCCCCCGGGCTGGCAGCACCTACAGAGCCCACAGACCCAGTGCCCACCACGATGCTGTCCACAGGCCTCATAGGGAGGCTCCGAGGGGCCAGAGCCAGCCCTTGTCTCATTACCGCCACCTCCCCTCAAACAGGCATCTTACCGCCTCACCGGCCCACAAATGGCTCCTTGGGGAACGTCTGGGCCTTAATTGCTTTCTTCCAGTGTCTGTCTCGGTGCTCAGACACGGCTCTCTCAGCTGACAGGGAAGGACACATTCATACAGGTCCACACCAGAGGCCTGGACACAGACGGGGCAAAGCCCAACCCCTAGTCACCCTCTCGGATGCCTTCCAGAAGAGTCTTTTGCAATGAAAGAGCAGGCCCCTCCAAGGGCCAGGGAAATTGGAGCACAGGCAGAAAGCCTACACAGAGGGCAACCTACCCAGGGTCCTCAGCCAGAGTCGCCGCTGGCTCAGCCAGGCAATTCCCTTCTCTCTCCAGACCTCAGTTTGCCCAACAAAAAAAGGAGGGGCTTGGGGAAGACCACCCTGCCACCCACCCAGAGGCCAGTCCGGCTCTGACCACTATTCCCTGACCCCAGGGTAGCAGGTCTGGGAGATGGATGCTCCCTGCAAAAAGTATCCATCAGTCCAGGATCCTCGGGGCGTCCTGCACACAGAAGCTCCCTCTTAGAGATTCTTATGGCACAACTAAAGGTCCTGAGAAGGCCTGCCACCCAGAGACTGTTAACATGTGGAGCTCAGAGTTTTCCTAATTCATGCAACCTCAAAAAGACTTTTCTCCAAAGACTCCTAGTACATCTAACATGCGCGCTGAGAGCTGATGACCGAGCATTTGATGCCATCATCAAGGTTCCTCCCAGGGGCTATCTCCGTGGGATGTGGGTCAGATGAATCCTCTCTGATAACAAAGGCCCCGGCGTAGAAAGACAGGTGTCTGCAGGTGTGTGTCCACGACAACACACTAGGAAACAAAGAAAGGAAACACCTGAAACCCGGCATGGCTGCTTGTTCCTGTTTGTGATCGAGGGTGGCCGGAAGTGGGAACAACAGGCGTCTCCACCTGGCTGGCCCTCAGCCAGCAAGTCCCTGAGCCCCCAGCCTCCGTGACCAAAGATGATGTTAGGGGCTTGGGAACAGCCTCCACCTGCTACACAACCCTCTAACCCTCCCCCTCCTCTCCATGCCCTCCGTCATTCAACCCCAAATATTTACGGAGGCCACCCACGTGCAGGGCTGGACATCTTCCGGGACATCTCCTGTGCAAAAGCCTCCACAGGCCCTCTTTGCCACGCTGCCCCCAGAGCCTCTTCCCAAAGGCAGACCTCCGTGGTCCCGTGGCCCTCAAGGTCACACCCAAACATGGTCTAGCCGTGGCTGCCTGCCTCTCCTGCCTCTCCGACACTCACTCTTTCCTCGATGCTGGGATGCTCATGACGGCATCCATTGCAAAGGGCTCCAGTGAGGACCCGCCGAGGGCATACAAGCAAAACAGCGCCAGCAGCACAGGGTGAAGGGAAGCACGTGGGACGCCGGGCTTCTGTTTGCACGAAGAGTCTGGCATCCAGTTCCCCTACCAGCGCGGCAACACCTCCCCCACCCCGTCCTTTCCCAGGTAGCCCTGCGCCTGCCCAATGGGAGAAATTAAGCCACTGAAGCTCTTCACTGCAGGAAGGTGGAAAGTTTGCACCCATGCTGACTCTGCTCAGGCCCCCTCCTCAAACAAGGCCCAGTTTGCCTTCCGTGGTGAGACGCGGAGCTACCTCCAGGGCTGGGGTCTTCTCCACAGGGGACTCTGTTCCCCCATCCCACGGACTCCAGGACAGGCTGTCACTATAGGCTCTCACGGTCCATGCTATCCCTCCACCCGACAGGTTCCTAGGCGCTGAAGGCTGTAAGCATTGCCCTCATCACAGGTCTCAGCACCAGCCCCTGCTACCAGAGGTGGCCCTGTCTCCCCCGGGGACTGCTCCGATGCATCAGGGATGGGGCTAGGATGGGGCTGGGGTAGGGCCCGAGCCCCACTGACCTCCAGGGCCTTGCCAAGGCCAATACTCGGTCACCCCTGGAAACTGCAGAAGAGTTTGTTCTTTCGAGAAAATGATGGTGCAGACTTGCATTCATGTCCCCTCTGTCCGGACCACTTTGGGGACCCAGGCTGCTCTGAACTGCAAGGGCAATGCCACAAACCCTGGATGGGACCCACCGTGGCCTGCATCCTCTTTCTGCTGGGTGACTCACAGATCCATGAGACTCTCCTACTTACTTCTGGAACCACAGACTCTGCCCACAGGTGACGACGAACACGAGCAGCTCCAGGCCTGCCTGCCTTGTCCTTCAGCTACTCGCTACCTAACCTGCCCCTGACAGGCCACTCCTTGGGGACACTGGTCTCACTGGGACAGGACCAGGGGTCCTGGGTGGGTATGACAGGGATCTGACACGGTGACTGAGCAAGCATCCCCCACAGCCTAGAGGAACAGTGTATCTCACCCTGGGGAAGGAGGCATCTGGGGATGGGAAGTTAAGGCTTGCATCTGAAAGGCAGTGTGTCTGTTACAAGTGCTTTAGCTGCAGTTAACCAGAAGTCTAACTCGTTGTGGCTGAAAGAAGCAGGGGTTTATTGTCTCACATTAACAAGAAATATGAAAGGACGTGGCCCCAGACTCTGGTTTAGTGAATGAACCATCATGATGTCTTAGCCTCCTGCTCACAGTTACAGAATAGCCCGTGTGGGTCCAGGAACCACCAGCACACCCACAGTGAGAAGAGGAGGGACAACACCCCGGCCCCAGCTGTGTGTCATATCCAAGAAATCTTTACCTAATCCAAGAGTGCAAAAATCTCCTTGTGTTTTCTCCTTGAGGTTTCATAAACTGTAGCTTTTACACTTAGGATCTACTTTAATATTCTATATGGTATACAGAATGGATTGCAAGGTGACTGCCTCACCACTGAACCACCAGGGAAGTCCTTAGGCCAAGTATTTGAAAGGGCAGCCTGGGTTCTCCTTGCTGCCGACATTTAAATGCAAGAGGAAAGGTTGATTGCAAGAAGAAATACGAAGCAAAAGGGACCCAGAACTTGAAGATTTGGGAAATAATCCGTCTATTAAGTTTGCAAAAGACAATATAAAACTGGGAAGTTTGCTGTCAGGAAAATCTTGCTCCAGAGAGAAAGGAGGGTATAACTGGACAACCTTCTGCTGGGACCTTAAAGGAACAAGAAGTCACCGCATCAGGTCAGACAGAGCTCTTTTAAGAACTGAGCCTGTGACTCATGTATCCCTTCAGCCATCTCAGAAGAAGCCAAAAATAGAGATGATGTTATCTAGGGAAGATGTGTGGAAGAGCCAGGTCTAGCGGAGTGAGTCCCTGTGATGTGCATAGGAGAACCACAAGGTTGTTAAGAATTTTATACCAACAGAAAGAGCCATTTTAGACTGAAAGGGGCAGATAAAGGATAGGATGAAAGAAGGATGTCAGACCTCTAAGATTCTGTAGGCAGGAAACAGACTGATAAGACTCCCCAGTTTTAAACACATGCTACCCTTCATGATAAAGGAAAGCTAACTCTGAAGACAAAGCCTTGAGTCCAGAGGTTGGAGCCACAAGACCAAACGGCAGAGCAGAGAGCTACAGAAAATTACTCACAGGTCTTGAAATTTAGTGAGGTTTGCCTGGTTGGATTTTGAAGTGGCTTGGAACTAGTGAATCTTTTTTTCCCCTTTTTATTTTCTCCCTTTGGGACAGAAATGTCTGTCTAGTATCCTGTGCTTGTCTCCCCACCTCCCCATTGTATCTGGGAAGCAGATAGCATGCTTTCTTATTTCACAGGTCCACAGGTAGACAGGGCTGTTTTTCCCCAGGACAGATCATACCCAGAGTTTCACCCACACCTGAGCAGCTCAGTTTAGATGACTTAGATGATGAGATTTGGGACTTCTGAACTGGTGATAGTTAGATAAGATTTGGGGCTTGGAGTTGATGCTATATAATGTTTGGTATTTTGGTGATATTGAGATGGGGTAAACACATTTTGCATGCGAGATTAACGTGAAATCTTTCAAAGTCAAGGGTAGATTGTGGTAGGCAAAATGTTGGCCCCCAAAGATGTCCATGTCCCAGTCTCTGAAACCTGCAAACATGTCACTTAACATGAATTACCATGTGCAGTTGTGATTAAGTAAAAGCTCTTCTGATGGGAATTTCATCCTGTTATCCATGTGGGCTTAATGTAACCACAAGGATCCTTATAACAGGAAAATAGAAAGATCAGAGTCAGAATGTGTCCAATGAATCAGAGATGAGCCAAGGAATCAGGCAGCTTCTAAAACCTGGAAAGGCAAGGAAATGGATTCTTCTCCAGAGCCTCCAGAAGTTACACAGCCCTACCAATACCTTGATTTTATCCCTTTGAGACAAACTCTGAACTTCTAACCTCTAGAACGGTAGGATGACCGATGTGTCTTATTTGCTTTAAGGCACTAAGATTGTGCTAATTTATTACAACAGCAATAGGAAACTAATGCAACCCTTAAACATTTCCTGTTTTTACCCTACTGTAAACAGAAATTTTACAGCTCAGTTTCTACTTGTTCATGTCTAGTTGGCAGGAAAAAATGATTTTTATACATTGTTCTTGCATCATGTAACCTAATTAAACTCAACTGTTAGCTCTAGTAACTCTTTTTCAGATTCCACAAGACTTTCTACAGACACAAAGATGTTATTTAAGAATAAACACAGTTTGGCTTTTTCCTTTCCAATCAGGATGCCCTTTATTCTTTTTCTTGTCTTTTGGCACTGACCAGAATTACATAAATGGCTACAAATATTGAATGGAAGTGGTGAGAGTGAACATCTTGACTTGTTTTTGAACTTAGGAAGGAAAATATTCTGTCTTTACTGTTGAATATGATGCTAGCTATAGGTTTTCCACAGATGACTTTATCAGATGAGGAAGTTTTCTTCCTAAGTGTCTGAGAGTTTTAGTCAGGAACAGATACAGGATCTTGAATTCAACTTTTCAAGAAATCCATTAATATGATCATGTCTTATTTAACCTGCTGGTAGAATGAATTACAATTACAAATTCTCAACTTTTAAAACTCTGCATTCCTAGGAAAAGCCACTTAAGATTATGATGTATTATCTTTTTTATTGTTGTTCAGTTGCTCAGTCTTATCCAACTCTTTGAAATCCCATGGACTGACACACACCAGGCTTCCCTGTCCTTCACTATCTGATGGAGTTTGCTCAAACTCATGTCCATTGAGTCAATGATGCCATCCAACCATCTCATCCTCTGTCACCCTCTTCTCCTCCCCTCAATCTTTCCCAGCATCAGGGTCTTTTCCAATGAGTTGGCTCTCTGTATCAAAGTATTGGAGCTTCAGTTTCAGCAACAGTTCTTCCAATGAGTATTCAGGGTTGATTTCCTTTAGGAAATCTTTTCAATATATTGTTAAAATCAATTTGATATAATATTGGTAATCTTTGAATATATAAGGATATTGATCTATAGTTTTTCTTTTCCTCATTTTTAGTCAAGTTCTGCATTGAGATTTTACATTGGTGATGCAAAATGATGGTGGGCAGCCTCCCAGGATATGATAGATTGAGCTTTTACAAGAGGTCCATAGCTATCAGGACTCTTCATTCTGAAAAAAACTTGAAACTGGAAGAATTGTCACAAAAATTTATCTTTTGATCCTCCGTCCAAGTGAAGACAGCAGGTGAACCTTCCCACCAAGGCAGCATCGGGGGCTATTCTAACATTCCTGTGGGCTTATGGAATTTGGAGACTTAGGATTTAGACTGAAATAAGTCTATCTTGCTTCATGCTAGAAAGAAGTTACTTAAAATACCCTGGGACATCTCCATGTCTCTTGGTCTCAGAGTGAACTCGCATCCCGTCAGGGGCTCTTTCATATGGCCAAACACATTCAGCTTGAAAGGATGAATATGTTCACTAATGTCTCCCCACATCCTCCATCCCCTGGCTTTACCTAGAAAAGAAAAGAGAACAAACATCTGAAAAAGTACAGTTTCAGTTACTATTTCCTAAAAAAATTTACTCTCACTTTAGGGCTATCTCAAAACTTTACAAAAGAGAGATAATCTCCATGGCACATAGTAGGTACTCAATAAACATTTGTGAAGTAAATTAGAAAATAGGTACATGGGTAAACGAACAAAAATCACCCACGTGGTAAGAGACCGGTGTCAGTCCATGAATTTTGCAAGGGAGCCATGAATAGGTTCAGAGAATCTGTAACACCCACCCCATGCCTGACAAAAAAAAAAAAAAAACCTAGCCTGCAAATGAGGCTACGTGCATACGTGCAGTTTTTAAATTCTCAGTGAGGTCTATGACCCAGAAAAGATTAAGAATCATTTCCTTAAGGCCTCCAAAAGCGCTAATGACTGAAGAATAAACAATGTGAATTTGCTTCCCATGGCCACGCTCCTGGCTTTTAAGGATGGTCAGACTCTCAGGACAGCCCTGGTGTCTGTAGAAGCAACCCTCCCCCATCACTGAGCCCTACAGCAGAGCTTCATTTATCGCGTCTCCAAGTGCACAGCTAACTTCCCAGGCAGTGGACCCTAATGAAGCAAACCGATTATGGATCCATTAGAGCCTTGCAGAGGGCCATTAATTCTCCCCACAGCCGGCCGCTGAGAGCACATGGGGTTTTCCCAAGGAAGGGGCTGAGCCTGGAGACAATCATTCGTTCCCTTCAGAGCACTGCAGCCCCAGGGGTCTCTCCTTCCCAGGGCTTCGGGGAGCGGGGCGGGGAAGATTGCATGCGTCCCTGTAGGATGTCACAGCCCAACAAGAGGCATGAGGAAGAAAAAGAAGCACTCAGCTAAACCTCCCACCATGGGATCTCCTTGTTAGTCACTCAGTCGTGTCCGACTCTTCACGATCCCATAGACCGTAGCCTGCCAGGCTCCTGTTCCTGCAATTCTCCAGACAAGGATACTGGAGTGAGTTGCCATTTTTTCCTCCAGGGGGTCTTCCTGACCCAAGGGTCACCCTCACATTTCCTGCACTGCAGGCAGGTTCTTTTCCGCTGAGCCACCAGAGAAGATCTTAGTGTCCTTGGCGGTGGTGGGTTAGCTGCTCAGTCATCTCCAACTCTTTGTGACCTATGGGCTGCAGCCCTCCAGGCTCCTCTGTCCATGGGATTCTCCAGGCAAGAATACTGGAGTGGTTTGCCATGCCCTCCTCCAAGGGATCTTCCCGACCAAGGGATCCAACCAGCATCTCTCCTGTCTCCTTCATTGGTAGATGTGTTCTTTACCCATCTAGCGCCACCTGGGAAGCTGTCAAGACCCAGAACATCCTTCAAATGACCAGGCCTTGTGCTGGTCACAGAAAGAGCTTCCAAACCGCCCGGCGCACAGCCCCAGACAGCTGAGGGGCCCGGGGCCTGGCTGAAGCAGAGGCCCCATGCCTCCCAGGGGGCAGCTCGCAGGCCGGCGGGTGCTGCAGGGCCTCAGCTAGGGACAGACGATGGAAACAGTCTGGTGATTCAGCATGGAGGAGGGCCAGCACCACTCTGCACCGGCCTAGAGACTGTTAGCTCCCAGACGGAGCCTCCATCCTGGTTTCCCAGCATGCTCTGGGTTCAGGAAAAGCAGACCCGCTTATTGGGACGATAAAGGAAATGCTAGGGAAGAAGAGAGGCAGATTTTTAAGTACCTGCAGCGTGAAGTGTTGGGTTCATATTATTCTATTCGCCTCAAGGAAATCAACCCTGAATATCCACTGGAAGGACTGATTGCTGAAGCTGAAGCTCCCATACTGTGGCCACGGGATGTGAAGAGCTGACTCATTAGAAAAGACCCTGATGCTGGGAAAGACTGAAGGCAGGAGAAGGGGGCGACAGAGGATGAGATGGTTGGATGGCATCATCGACTCAAGGGACAAGAGTCTGAGCAAACTCTGGGAGATAGTGAAGGACAGGGAAGCCTGGTGATGAGGTCCATAAGGTGGCAAAGAGTCAGACATGACTGATGCCTGAACAACAACCGTCCTATTCACCTTTCCACAACCCTGGGAAACAGGCATTAATGTTCTTCCCATTTTCCAGAAGAGGGGACCACCAGTCTGAGACAGGAAGATGCTTGCTGGTGGGTACATGGCCCGTGGTAGCTATGTTTAGACACAGACCTCCGAGCTAGAACACCTTGGCTCAGAGCATAAGGTGGCCTCTGCAGGGAAAGGTCCTGCCAGCGATGGCTTCACTGCAGGGAAGCTGAGGATGTGCCAAGCTGCCCGGATCCCTCCTCGACCTGTCTCTTTGCCTTTGGGGGAGCTGATTTCCAGGGCTCCAGTTTCACACAGCCAGTTACGGTGTAGCCACCCCCGTGCTCTAAGGAAGGTGACCGAGGGAAGGTGTGGGGATGGCTGACTCCTTGGCCCTGGTCCCCACTATGGACTCAGAGCAGTCTCCCTCTGCCTCCATTTCCCCAGCTGGAAACTGCGGGTTAAAGGAGACACTGCAGCAGCCTGTAGCCTCGGCGTGCCACAGTTCTGCAGTCTAAAAGGCTGTTGGCTCTGAACCCAATCAGGATAAATCAGTTTCAGGCGATGCTCATCTCTCTGCGGCTCTGTTCTGCCCCATCCACGTCCCATTTGCCTGTCATCATCTGAAGGGACCACTCACTGAATTACCAAGAAGGCCAGTATGTCAAGAAAGGGGAAACAGCAAAAACCAATCTTAACCAAATATATTGATATCTGAGCTCCCAATAAAATGTCATCTCCTTCCCACTGGCAGACTTTATCATTTTTTATTTAACCCCAGGGCAGTCGAGGATGTGGATAGAGGCTCACTTCTGCCCCAGATAGACAATCACAAAAGCCCTGCCACGGGGAGCCCCCAGGAGGGTGTAGTGATAATAAGCAACAAGCATGATCCTAAGGGGGCTTCCCAGGTAGCTCAGCTGGTAAAGAATCCACCTGCAATGCAGGAGACCCAGGTTCGATTCCTGGGTCAAGAAGCTCCCCTAGAGAAGGGATAGGCTACCCACTCCAGTATTCTTGGGCTCCCCTGGTGGCTCAGATGGTAAAGAATCTACCTGTAATGTATAAGACCTGGGTTCGATCCCTGGGTTGGGAAGCTCCCCTAGAGAAGGACATGGCAACCCACTCCAGTATTCTTGCCTGGAGAATCCCCATGGAGAGATGAGCCTGATGGGCTACAGTCCATGGGTCGCAAAGAGTCAGACATGACTGAACAACTGTACACAGACACTATACCAAGAGCCTTATTTGTATCAGCTCATTTAATCCTTATCAAACAGCACTATGAGGAGAGAATACCATCATAATCCCTGTTTCACAGATGAGAAAACGAAGACTCAGAGCTATCGAATGACTTACTCAAATCATTATGCAGCTAATAAGTAGCAGACTTGACTTTGTGCCTGGAATCTGGCCTAATTACCATGTTACAATGGTGCCTCTCAGTGGAGATTCTATGACTTAGGACTCCACTGGAAGGAAGTGATGGAGATGCAAACAAGCAAGCTCAAGCATAAAGGACAGAATTTAGAATACCCTGCATAATGAAAACTCCAAGGGGCATGTTTCAGGCACAGCTGGATCCAGGTGCTCAGGTGATGTGTGGAATTCACCTCCATCCATCACCCGCTCTGTTTTTCCCCAGGCAGGCTCTGTTCTCAAGCAGACTCCTGCACAGCAGCAAAGACGATCCCAGCACTCTAGGCTTGGTGGTTGTTTAATCACTAAGCCATGTCTGACTCTTTGCACCCACATGGGCTCTAGCCCACCAGGCTCCTTTGTCCATGGGATTTTTCAGACAATAATACTGGAGTGGGTTTCCATTTCCTTCTGGGGGGATGTTTCTGACCCAGGGATCGAACCTGTGTCTCCTGTGTCTTCTGCATTGCAGGCAAATTCTTTACCAACTGAGCCACTTGGGGAAGCCTTTAGGCATAGGTTCCCCCCGTCTGGTAACATTCACAGAGCAGTGATTACTTTCAGCAAAGCTCCCAGGTTCGAGCCTTCCTGCTCGGGCTTGGACCACGTCTTCATCTCTGAACAATCCCTGTGATTTAAGGAAGGTCTGAGTCTGAAAGTAGAAGAAGGGGGTTCCCCAAAGGAAAATTCAGAGGCCGTCCCTGAAGAATGAATCATGGTCGTTGGGCAGGTAGAAACAGCAGCAGTCCTTTCACTGAGAAAGTGCTTAGAATTCGATCAGACAGGGGAATTACTACTACAGGAGACCCCCATGTGTGTGGCATCTGCCACAAACCCAGGCTGAGACCCCCAAGTCCACAGAGGGGCTGACAAGATGTCACTATTGGTCCAATATCACCACACACTTTGGCCGGTCTCAGGAGGAGCCAGGGGCAGCATGTGTCTGTGACCCTGGGGTCTGAGTTCCCTCCCCGGTTCTGCAGTCCCTGGTTGTGTGACTTTGGGGGAAAGTGGCCTAGCTGTGCAGAGCCTCAGTTCCCTCATCTGGAAAATGGAAACAACAGAACCTCGAGTATAGGATCGCAGCAAGGATTGCAAGTGAGGAGGGTCTCAGTGCCTGGTGCTGTCCCAGCAGACTTCAGGGGCTCGATCAATGACTTTTATTTTTTTAATGTAGGAAATCATTTTAAGATAAATCTTGATAATTACTGTAATACTCTGCAATTTTTATGTGAAGTTTTATTTTGGAATACATTTAGATTTGCCGTAAGGCTGTTTGTCAATACTGAAAAATCAACACTGGTATATTATGAGCTAAACTACAGACTCTATTCATATTTCACCATTTCTTTGTTTTAATTTAATTTTTTATTTCAAATTGGAGTATAATTGATTTACAGTGTTATGTAGTTTCAGGTGCACAGCAGAGTGATTCAGTTATACATATACATGTATCTGATTTTTTTTTCAGATTCTTTTCTCATATAGGTTGTTACAGAATATTGAGTAGAGTTCCCTGTGCTATATAGTACACCCATGTTGATTATTTTATATATAGCAATGTGTATGTACAGATATGCAGATAACACCACTCTTAAGGCAAAAATT
Source organism: Madoqua kirkii (assembly GCA_006408675.1). Taxonomy (NCBI): domain Eukaryota; kingdom Metazoa; phylum Chordata; class Mammalia; order Artiodactyla; family Bovidae; genus Madoqua; species Madoqua kirkii. The sequence continues at coordinate 17,351 of SJYC01078338.1, read as the reverse complement.
GAAGAGAAACTGAAGAGCCTCTTGATGAAGGTGAAAAAGGAGAGTGAAAAAGCTGGTTTAAAACTCAACATTCAAAAAATTAAGATCATGGCATCTGGTCCCATCACTTCATGGAAAATGGATGAGGAAACAATGAAAGACTTTATTTTCTACAGCTCCAAAATCACTGTAGATGGTGACTAAAGCCATGAAATTAAAAGACACTTGCTCCTTGGAAGAAAAGCTATAACAAATCTAGACAGCATATTAGAAATCAGAGACATCACTTTGAGGACAAAGGTCCATATAGTCAAAAGCTATGATTTTTCCAGTGGTCATGTATGGATATGAGAGTTGGACCATAAAGAAGGCTGAGCAGTGAAGAATTGATGCTTTTGAACTGTGGTGTTGGAAAAGACTCTTGAATGTCCCTTGGACTACAAGGAGATCAAACAGTCAATCCTAAAGGAGATCAATGTTAAATATTCATTGGAAGGACTGATGCTGAAGCTGAAGCTCCTATATTTTGGCCACCTGATGCAAAAAGCTGACTCATTGGAAAAGACTCTGATGCTGGGAAAGATAGAAGACAGGAGGAAAAGGGGACAACAGAAGATGAGATGGTTAGATGGCATCACCCAGTCAATGGACATATGAGTTTGAGCAAGCTCCAGGAGATGGTGAAGGAGAGGGAAGCCTGGCGTGCTACAGTCCATGGGGTAGCAAAGAGTCAGATATGACAGCAACTGAACAAGTGTATATATATTAATCCCAAACTCCTAATTTATCCCTTTTCCTACATGTTTCCCCTTTGGCAACCAAAATTTGTTTCTGAATCTGTGAGTCTGTTTCTGTTTTGTGAATAAGTTCATTTGTATCATTTTTTTAGATTCCATGTACAAGTGATATCAATTAACAATTAAGAGCTCACCTGCCAGCCGGTACCCTTGCTCTTGGAAGGCCCTTTGGGCATCTGAACTTCTGAGGACCAGAAGACTTCAGGAAAGCAATTCCTCTTTGCTTTAGCTGTTGGCAGACTTTAATGAAAAGAAATTAAATAAAAGCCAATACTGGGACTTTCTTACATCTTTTCCAAGGCTCTTGACTCAGCAGGGTTGCACATGCAAAGAGAGCCATTCCTGCCAAAGGCAGTGGATCGCAAGGGTTAGTGTGAGAGTCCCAGAGACCCAGGGCCTGGGATGCACCCCTGCTTCTGGGTCCCCCTGAGATTCTTCTGAGAGGGGGTGGGGGAGACTCTGCTGCGACTGCAGAAGTACTTTGTCACCTGTAACGCCATCAGGGAGGTGTGGCTCCCAAAGAGAGCACCACAGAACCCACAGCCCTTGGGGACTCACAGGAGTGTGGTGCCTCCTGGGGACTTGAGCTCTGGAGAAAATGTGGCTGAAGGCTGAGCAGTGAAGAATTGATGCTTTTGAACTGTGGTGTTGGAAAAGACTCTTGAATGTCCCTTGGACTACAAGGAGATCAAACAGTCAATCCTAAAGGAGATCAATGTTAAATATTCATTGGAAGGACTGATGCTGAAGCTGAAGCTCCTATATTTTGGCCACCTGATGCAAAAAGCTGACTCATTGGAAAAGACTCTGATGCTGGGAAAGATAGAAGACAGGAGGAAAAGGGGACAACAGAAGATGAGATGGTTAGATGGCATCACCCAGTCAATGGACATATGAGTTTGAGCAAGCTCCAGGAGATGGTGAAGGAGAGGGAAGCCTGGCGTGCTACAGTCCATGGGGTAGCAAAGAGTCAGATATGACAGCAACTGAACAAGTGTATATATATTAATCCCAAACTCCTAATTTATCCCTTTTCCTACATGTTTCCCCTTTGGCAACCAAAATTTGTTTCTGAATCTGTGAGTCTGTTTCTGTTTTGTGAATAAGTTCATTTGTATCATTTTTTTAGATTCCATGTACAAGTGATATCAATTAACAATTAAGAGCTCACCTGCCAGCCGGTACCCTTGCTCTTGGAAGGCCCTTTGGGATCTGAACTTCTGAGGACCAGAAGACTTCAGGAAAGCAATTCCTCTTTGCTTTAGCTGTTGGCAGACTTTAATGAAAAGAAATTAAATAAAAGCCAATACTGGGACTTTCTTACATCTTTTCCAAGGCTCTTGACTCAGCAGGGTTGCACATGCAAAGAGAGCCATTCCTGCCAAAGGCAGTGGATCGCAAGGGTTAGTGTGAGAGTCCCAGAGACCCAGGGCCTGGGATGCACCCCTGCTTCTGGGTCCCCCTGAGATTCTTCTGAGAGGGGGTGGGGGAGACTCTGCTGCGACTGCAGAAGTACTTTGTCACCTGTAACGCCATCAGGGAGGTGTGGCTCCCAAAGAGAGCACCACAGAACCCACAGCCCTTGGGGACTCACAGGAGTGTGGTGCCTCCTGGGGACTTGAGCTCTGGAGAAAATGTGGCGCCAAAATGTGAAGAAAGCCTCCCTCTGTGCAAATGTGAGCTAATGCAAACTTCCCCTTTCAAATGTTGCAAATGTGTCACGAATTGCATAATTGCCAATCTGCTACTGAGTGAGTCATAAACTGGGCTTTCTGTCCTGCCTGCATCCACACCACCGGAGCTCACACATAATCACGCCCGCCCTCCGTCCATGCTGCAGGAAGTCAGCCCTGAAATATTCACGTTGTGGGTGTCACAGTAGCTTAAAGAGTGGACCCTGTGCATGAAAGATAATCTCCTGACTTGGGGACAAGTGGCTGTGCTCAAGCCTATTCTCAGCCTGTACCAGGCACCCTGTAAAACACTGTGGGGAGGAACAGAGGGGGATGATGGTTTAAATCAGGGATCCCAGGCCAAATCCTACCCACTTCCTGCCTGTAAATAAAACATTATTGGAGCATTGATTTAGATATTGTCTATGGTTTCTTCAGGCTTTCCCTGGTGACCCATCAGTAAAGAATCCGTCTGCCAATGCAGGAGACACAAGTTCAAACTCTGGGTCAGGAAGATCCTCTGGAGGAGGAAATGGCAACCCACTCCAGTATTCTTGCCTGGAGAATTCCATGGACAGAGGAACATGGCAGGCTATAGTCTATGGGGTCTCAAAAGAGTTGGACACAACTGAGCAACTAAACAGCAGCAATAATGGCTTCCACAACACGACAGCAGTTGGGTGGAGTTGTTGTGACAGAAACCTGGTTCCCTCCAAAAAACTTGGCTGAGCTCTGGTTTAAATAAAGTCAACCATGCTTTGTTCTTGCAGGACTTCTCAGGGGTCTTAAAAGTGTTGTTAGACAATGTGAATTGCTGCACAAGGGACTGCCTAGATTCATTAGATGGAGAACCTTCTCCTGGGATCCATAACCACACTGGCCACATGGGCCCCACCGTGGTCTAAGATCAGCATCCTGGACTAGGGTTAGGAGGATATCACCATGAGTCTCCCCAGTGTCCAGGGGACCAAGAGGAGGCTTCCGAGTTTCCTGAACTTGCATATCGATCCATCCTGCCTCCCTCGACCTTGAACTCAAAGACACATCTGTCTGTGTACCCCCAAATGTCAGCTCCGCTCATGGCAGCCAGGAGGAGAGTGGAACTCCAGGCAGGAGAGGAAGGCAGTTGGTCTGGAACACCCGCAAGCAGCGCCCTGGGGAGGGAAGCCTCACCCCATGTGTGCTGCGTGTGCCTAGCCACTCAGTCGTGTCCGACTCTTGTGACCCCATAGACTGTAGCCCACCAGGTTCCTCTGTCCATGAGATTCTCCAGGCAAGAACACTGGAGTGGGTTGCCATTTCCTTCTCCAGGGGATCTTCCCGACCCAGGGATCAAACCCAGGTCTCCTGTATTGCATGCAGACTCTTTACCGATTGAGCTACGGGGAAGCCCCAGAGGTGTTTGCAAAACTTGAACCATTCGTCAAGAGCATCCTGCAAATCTGAGTCATTAAAGTTAAAAAGTGAAGTCGCTCGGTCATGTGTGACTCTTTGCGGCCCCATGGACTGTAACCTACCATGTTCCTCTGTCCATGGGATTTTCCAGGCAAGAGTACTGGAGTGGGTTGCCATTTTCTTCTCCAGGAGATCTTCCCGACCCAGGGATCAAACCCAGGCCTCCCGCATTGCAGGCAGACGCTTTAGCCCCTGAGCCACCAGGAAAGCCTCAAACCTGAGTTGCTGCTCCTTCAAATAAGCAAAGGAGGCCACAGAGACTCTGTCCCTCGACCACTGCTTGCCCACCCAGGGCCTTAGCCCTGTCTTTTCCCAGCCCTGAGGCCCTGAGCTGGCAGAGACTCGCTAAGTGGAAGTAGCTGCTCTATCCTCTGGCCTCAGACCTCAGGCACATCCGACCACGCACACCACACCCTGTGCAACCACTGTTCACATCCTGCTGCAGGCTGGGGCAGCACAGCAGCAGTGCCCACTTGCTCCAGGCACAAGATCAGGAATATACAACCTCCGGCCTAGAGAGCTCACTGGCTGAGTTGAAAGGAATCATGGGAAGAACTGGCAAAGAGCTATGAAGGAGGGGCAATCCAGGAAGGCTTCCTGGATGGAGTGGCTCCTGAGATGTCCCTGCACACAGGGTGCTGACCAGGGAGACTCCCAGGGCAGAAAGACCTATCAGAGAGCAGGACAAGCCACCCGGGGCAGGGAGCAGCAAGCCCAGAGCATTTCGGGAGCGTTTTATTCCACGTGTGCTTGAAGGCAGCCTTATGCATGAGCTTCCCAGGTGGCACTGGTGTAAAGAGCCCGCCTGCAATGCAGGAGACATAAGAGACGCAGGTTGGATCCCTGGGTCAGGAAGATCCCCTGGAGGAGGAAATGGCAACCCATTCCAGTATTCTTGCCCAGGAAATCCCATGAGCAGGGGAGCTTGGCGGGCTACAGTCCATGGGGTCACAAAGAGTCAACACAACTGAGCGACTTTCACGTTCACACTTCTTTCTTGTGCACGCTGAGAGAGCCTCTGCTGGGCGGCCTGGTTGGGGACGGTGGCTAGGGAGTGGCAAAGGCCCAGAAGGGGGCTACTGGCAGCAGAGAGGGCTGTGACGCCATCTGAGCCAGGCAGCAGCGTGACCAGAGCTGGCTACTCGTGTGAAACCTCCAGATTCCACCCACAGCGGGTGTGGATAGTCATGGCAACAGTAAAGGCCCGCTGCCTCTGTGCGCCCAGTGTCCCAGTGAATGGGAGGTGCTGCGTGTGCCGTTCCGTCCTGGCCTCCTGATGGCTCCATGAGGCAGGAGTGACATGTCCCTGCTTTCCTGAAGAACAGGCTCAGAGAGGCTAAGTAACTCGCCCAAGGCCAGGAAGGGGCAGGTACCAGTGTCCAAATCCAGACTCTTGACTGGTTTTTCCTAACCTCTTCCTGGGAGGAGACAAAAGACCCAGCACATGGACTGTGAGCTGTGCTCTGATGCTGCTCCTGAATCATTTCCTCTGGATGGTCCCAACACATGCCGAATCACATCATCGCAAAGGCCCCAGCCAGCGCCGGCTGCCGTGGTCTTCCGAGTGACGCTCCTTGGGCAGGCTGGGGGTCTCCAGGGAGCTACCAATATCAGCTGGTCTCAATCCCCACGGCATATTGCAGGGTCCGGCACATAGGAAGCATATCAGCAAATGATTGTTGAGTGAACCATTGAAAGGTGTTTGGAAGTGACTAAAAAATACACGCCCTGATCACGAGCTTTCCTCTTTAATCACGTGAAAAGATGAAATGAAGCTCTCCAGATATTTGCACGATCATAATCCATCTTGAAGTTGAAGTATGCTCCCTCAAATGACCCACCCTGTCTGATATCAAAGACTTCTGCTTCAAAATGGATCAAGTCAAATCCTGACAGTCGGAAGAGATAGATGTTCAGAAAGATAGCGACCAACCCCTGACGGCTCTCCTGGCCCCAGGGAGGAGGCGGGAGGCAAGGACCTGAGTCTCTCCCTGGGGCTCATGGGAGTGGCACAGTGGCACCAGCTGCTTGAGTTTCCCCACGAACTGAACATTCTTTCTGCTAACCCAGGAATCTGATGTAATAAAGCCCACGATGGTTGATGGTTCTGCTGCTCTGAGTGTGGGCTTATTGGTCAAGGATTAAGCATCTTATTCAAGGTGATCTAATGACATTTCTGGAGAGAAAGAAATAAAGAGGGAAAGAAAGAAGAATGGGGGGGGGGGCACATAGCCACTTGCCCCCTGGAGGACAGGTTCATGGAGGATTTAGGTTTCAGGAAACCAAAAGGTTGCCAGGGACTGTTGGCTGCCCCTCAGTTCACCCCCAAGATGGGCCGCTGGGTCTAGCTGTGCTAGCAATGGCAGGAAGGGAGAGGACAGGGGTACAAGGACGGGCAAGTCAGCTGAGGCCCCAGCTTTCAGGGCGTGGGAGATGCTGGGAGTGGGGTAAACAATAGGCCAAGGACAGGAGGCAAGGGGAGGTGTCCCCTTGCTAAAACCTAGCCACGGATGGTGGCATCTGTGACCTCCCTTTGGTGCCCACCTGTGGCCCACCACCCACTGCTCGGGCCATACCTGTCAGTCTCCCTTCTTCCCTACAGGTCCCTCTAGGACAGGAGCTGGGTCTGGGATTCTTTTTCTCTCTCCCACGCTCCTCCCAGAACCTGAAACGGAAAGGGTGCTCAGAAAAGGCTTTTGAATGGAATAGTCATTGGTTTGGGATTAAAAAGGTCTGGTACAAAGCCAGACAGCGGCTATTTGGGGGGACTGAAGTGGGCGCCCTGAGGTGTCTACGAGCCCACACTGCAGAGCCAGATGGCCCGGATTCCGATTCTAGATCTGCCACCGGCTGCCCTGTGACCTTGGGGAAGTCACTTAACCTCATGTGCAAAATGAGAATAGCAGCAAAGCCCCCCTTGCAGTGCTGAGTGTGGATCGTCAGGGATTCACATAAGCGGCCACTTTACAGCCTCGTTCACTGTCATAAGCGCCTCCCTGTGGCTCCGCTGGTAAAGAATCCACCTGCAAAGCAAGAGACCTGGGTTCCTTCCCTGGGTTGGAAAGACCCCCTGGAGAAGGGATAGGCTACCCACTCCCGTGTTCTGGCCTGGAGAAGTCCATGGACTGTATAAGTCCATGGGGTCGCAAAGAGTCGGACTCGACTGAGTGACCTTCACTTTACTCACAAGGCTACAGCCCCTCTCTCTTTCTGCCATCTCTGCTGAAGTTTCCTCTGCTTAAAGCAGAAAAAAATACACATAAGCATCCAATAATACCTGGGCCAGGGAACTTGTGTAGTATCTTGGGCTCTCAGAGAAAATTAAGTGGAGCGGCAAGCACTTTCCGTGGAGGACACTCACGTCCGTGCTCCAGGGCTGTGCTCTGTGCTCGAGTTTATTCTAAGCCACGCAGGCTCCTTTAACACCTCCCATTTTGCCTCCCGCTCTGTCAATAAATGTTGGGAGTTCACACAATGGGCAGGCCCAGCTGACACTCTGACCTGCTCCCTGCCCCCGGGGACTCACAGACAGTGTGGGTCCTGGACTTTGGGACCGGGTGTGACATCTAAGATCTCAGGGGACTTTAAGTCCATTTGTACCAGTGATGCTGCTTCCTCTGCAAAGAGATTGCCATCCAGACCTGATAGGACCCCTCTGGACTCAGAATTCTATTAAGCAGATAAACAGGTAGTGTGGTGTTTCTTCTAAAATGCATACAGATAATGTCCCCTGAGCAAAGATGCTGTGCATCCCCGGTAAACCTGCACCATCGCTCCCCTCCCCGTGAGCAGCCTGGTCTCCTGGTTCAGTGCCCTGTGGGTGTCCCTGACGCCCAGTCAAGAGCTTCTCAGATACTGACACATCTGCTCCCCGGGAGGGCAGATGCCCATAGCATCCTTCTTTTGCAGATGACGAAACTGAGGCATGGAAAAGCAAAGAGGCTTGCCCAAGGCCAACCCAGGTCCCTTGCCCCCACCACTTCTCTCTCCAGAAAGGCTGGGCTATTGATCGCTGATAAACAGGGGGTCTACCAGGCTTCGGCCAGAGGGGCCAAGTCCATGTCCACCTGCAGAGCCCTTAGGGAAGGGCATGTGGCTCTCACACCTCCCCTCTGTGACCCTGATCTATCCTGCTTGACAGCGCAGGGGCTGCCCCCCTCAAGATCTGACCTGGAAAAGAGCTAACCTGGACAGTGAGAGGGCCAGGGGCTTGAAACGGAACAAGGAAGGAGGCCTCCCCCTCTCAGGATGCTGGAGTTTGCAAACACCGATACAGGATGCCTGGTGAAATTTGCACTTCAGATAACATATAAATTTTTAACCTAAGTATGTCAATGCAGTATTGGAATTATAGTCTACCGAGAAAGTATTCATAGCTGACCTGAAATTCACACGTCACCTGGTGTCCTCGATTTTTTCTGGCAGCCCTACCCCGCATCCCCGCTACTCCCAGTAGTACTGGTGCAAGCTCAGGAATCTGGGGCTTAAACTCACACTTTTTTCGACTTTAGGTCATGGGGACTGAATATAATCACATGGGAGGATGGGCAAGGAAGAGAGTCATGGCTGAATATTATCATCAGATCGGAGAATGTGTCCTAGATTCGGAACAGAGCGACCTGGGTTGATGGTGGCTCTTGTCCCCAGCAGTGTGACCCTGGCGCATCCCTTAATGTCCAAGCCTTGATTTCCTTTCCTGCAATTTGGGGCTGATGATGAATCTGCCCTACCTGCTGCCAGAACTGCTTGAGGAAGGACCCTACTGTTCATAAAGAAGTGATCCAGCAAAGCTGAAGTCCTGGCGAGTCCTGCTGTGTTACAATTTATTAGCGGCACTTCTGTAACCATAAATGAACAGCTCGATTCATTGCTGACTCCGAGGTTCTTCCCTAGCTTTCTCCACCAGCCTCGTTTTCTGCCTGTACAGAGTTCATGGAGATGCTCTGTTCTGGACGTGGTTAAAGACGAAGCGAAGCCCTCACAAATGTGATTTACATCCCTAATTCCATTTGAAACGACTTCGGCAGTAAATAAACCACTCTGATTCTTTTAACTCAGCAAATTTCAGCAGTAGAGTGACATGTTGGAATCAGCAGTCTGCTCCCTCTGGCTCGGTTGGCCCAGGTGTGTCCACAGTGAAGGGATGCCGAGGCCTGGCCCAGTGCCAGGCTGCCGGCCTCTGCAAGAACCGGGACTTTCCCCTGCCACCTACTTCAGTCCCTGGCTCCGTGGGGCAGTGACACCGACCTGCACGAGGCCTGCCCCTGGTGTCTGCCTCCCTTGGTTCCTCTGTGCTTGCAGGGTGACCAAGGAGGTTTCACTGTGTTGGGTCTATGAATTGATGTCAGATATTAAAGAAGGATAGGGAGGTTTGGGACAGACACCAGCTGAGGCAGAATTCCAGGACTGGCATGTGGATCAAGGGTCTTGCCCTTGGGCCTGAAGCAGTTCCCCAGGGATCCTTACTGGATCAGGGATACTGTGAATTCATGGCAACAGGTAAGCATGGGGCCCTGGAGTCAGCCCAGGTCAGCTCCCTGCTAATCAGAGAGGCCAGGGAGCTCCTGAGTTCCTGGAGCTCTGGATAATGGGAATGATACAGGTGTGCAACTCTAAGCTGCCGTGAAAATGACCTCACGGCGTCTGTGTCCATCACCGCGTAAAGCACTTAGCACAGGGCCTGGCAGCTGTCAGCTCAATGCAACAGACAGGGAGGGCTTCTTACCAGTGGGTGAGGAGTTCAGAGAAGCTACGCACACGGGCACACACAGCCTGACACCCAGAGACCCAGAGACCCACACACACACGCTGACAGAGGGCTTGGGGTGAGGCCCTGACACATAGATGTTTGACAAGCAGACAGATGACTCTAGCCACAGGGAAGGCTGAGGCACCACCCTAAGGCACCCAGCCCTTGGCAGCGTCAGAAACGCCTGGAAATCTGGTTATACTGCAGCTGGGGCCCCAGCGTCTGCCTTTCTAACAAAACCCCGGGAGATAACTGAGGTTGCTGGGCAGGGACCAGCCCTCCTTTCATGGGGGCATTGCTGCCACTGTCCGGGGACATGCTGAGCTCTTTGAGGAGAGGCCAGAGGTGGTGATGTTTGGGGGAGGGAAGCAGACATTGGCCACCAGGAGTTCCTCTGCCTCCTGGGCACCTCCAGCCAGTGAGCACAGCTCCCTCCCACCCTGCAGGTGCACAATGACCAAGAAGCACACATCTTCTCTGATGCCAACCCCAACCCACTTATGATCATAATTAGGTGCAGACCAGTGGTTCTCAGTCTTGGCTGCACAGTGGAATCACCCAGGGAGCTCTGACATATATTGATAACTGGCTCCTACCCCCTAGACATTCTGATTTAGTGGACTTGGTGCAGCTTGAGCATGGAGACTTTAAAATTCCCCAGAAGATGCTAAGGTAGAGCTAAGGTTAAGAACTGCTGATAGAGAGATTTCCCTGATGGTCCGGTGGTTAAGATCCCATGCTTCCAGTACAGGGGACAATTCCTGATTGGAAAACTAAGATCCTCCCAGCCCCACATGGTGATCAAAAATTGATAAACAAAAGTGTGTGCTCAATTTACTTAAAAAAAAAAAAAAAGAGCTGCTGATATAGACCAATGTCTTACAAGGTGGCTGCACACAAAAATCACTGGGGACTTTTAAAAACACTTTTTCTCCAGGGTCCTGCCTCAAAACCTATGAAATCATAATCTGTACGAGTGGGGCCCAGATGACAGCATAGATCCTTTATGACACCTCCCCAGATGATCGTGTAGCCAGGAGAGAGACACAGTGTGCACAGGTCTAGCTCTCACTCAAAACAGGACATCAGGGACCATGCTCAAAACCGCAGTCTAATTTTCGGCTTCTAGATGATCTTTGTCCTAGAAGCGTACAAATCACATCTGTTGCATTTTTATAGAATACATCTCAAGGCACTTTCCAATTTTAAAACCAATACATGAGTGCAAAACGTGAATAATTTAAGTATCAATTTCATGCACATAATAGATCCTTGATAAATATTCATGGAATGAACTAATCAGTCAATCAATCAATACAGTCCCAGTTCCAGGGCTGCCCGAAATACTTCTATATGCCCCCTAGACTGTGCACTCCCTGAGGGTAGGCCTGGGACCCCCAGCCCCTAAGCAAGGGCATTTGATGAATGGAGCCATGAACCTGCACACAAAGCTAAAGAGTCCTAAACGTTTGTGTCTGCTTTCCAGGTGTGCAATGAATTTCCAGACAAATAGGGAATGCAAATATGCCATTGTTGTTGAAAGGATGATGATATCACAATTAATTATGGAAAAAGTATTGGTTATTATGCTTTTTGGAGGCCTGGGCAGAAGCCCAGATGTGGCTTTTTGATTTAACAAGAAGCTAAAGGCTTACAGCCCAGACGTGCATGGACTCAGCTCAGGTGTCCAGCACTGATCCACGCCCTGTCCCGCACAATGCAGGGGCCCAGCGTTTCCTCAGCAGCCCTCACTGGGGACCCGGTCTCGGTTCCATGGCTGGTGGAGGGGGGTATGGTGGAACCATGGCCTGAGCAGCTCCCCTGTCTTATGACCTCAGCTGATTTGCCCCCTTAATTGGAGGAATATTCCCTCCCCAGAGCCTCCCACCAGCATGGAGCTGCAGCCCTATACACAGAAAGGGCATCCAGGTGTTCCAGCACCTGGTTCATCACCAATTAGCTGTGTGACTAGGGAAAATCACTGAGCCTCTCTGAGCGCCAGTGCCCCCACCTATAAGATGACATCGGTGCAGTACCCACCCTAAAGGTCACTGTGAGATGAAGACGGAATGATGCCTGCAGAGCCTGGCGTGGAAAAGGGATGAGGATGTGACAGGTGACAGCACAGAGGCTGAGCCCTTAGATCCCAGGGCTGCCTCTCAGTCTCTGTGCCACTGGAGCAAGTCGCTCACCTTGCTAAGACTCAGTTTTTGCACTGTAAAATGGGACCAATAGCAGAAATCATCATAAGATCACTGAGATGTGCCAGTGCCGTGAAGGACAAGTGGTGGTCACTGGTTTGAACAGAACACTCAGTATTCATTGCCAGAATTATTTCCACTTCTTATCATTCTGGTGATTAATAAGTGCCACTTATTATAATAATAAAGAGTTGACTTTTCTCCCAGCAAGGATATGGTCATGGTTTGTGTGCTGAAAGCACCCCAGAGATTTACAAACACCTCTCCCCTACCCACGCTGGCCCCCCTGAAACTCTAATGTCATTGTTTTCTAATCAGGGTAAAGCACTTGCTTCAAACGAGAAGGGCAGAGATAGGAGTTTCCTGTCACAGGCCTGTGTCCACCCTCAAGCAACCTGCCGCCACCGAGGCTGAAGGGAAGGAAAAATTCAGGTCCTCAGGTGGGATGACAGACCCTTTTCCCACTTACAACCTCAGCTACCTCAGCAACCAAACATCTCATTGCCGCAAGTCCAGTGGGCGGTGAGGGTCCATGCACAGCCTTCCTCTGGAACCATCCCAGCCCCCGCCTTCTCCTTCCACACCCCGAAAGCAACATGTGGGCCAGGTGGGAACAGGTGCCCAAGACAAGGTCTAGGTCAGGGTAACACAGCCCAGACCAGCTCTAGCCCTGGCTGGACACAAGGCTCCTTCCCAAGTGCGCACACGAATCCTGATACAGACAAGAGAGAAGAAGACAAAACAATCTCTGGCAAAGTGTGACACCCTCAGGACTTCCCTGGAAGCCCTGTGCTTAGGACCCTGTGCTTTCACTGCAGGGCGGTGGGTTCGATCCCTGGTCAGGGAGCTCAGATCCCACAAGCCCCTCTAGTGGTTTAGTCACTAAATCATGTCCGACTCTTGTGACCCTACGGACTGCAGCCTGCCAGGCTCCTCTGTCCATGGGATTTTCCAGGCCAGGATATTGGAGAGGGCTTCCATTTCCTTCTCCAGGGGATCTTCCAGACCCAGGGATCAAACCTGGGTCTCCTGCATTGCAGGCGGATTTTTTACCAACTGAGCCACCAGGGAAGTCTTTATCAGAAGCCCCACGGTGTGGCCAAAAAAAGCGTGACATCCTCCAGCAACCCGTGCACACCCAGGTGGCAATGCCCTTGAACAAAGGCCAGAGGGCCCCCTTCTCCCAGGCTACTGTGTGCACAGGATTAGCCTTTATCTGCAGTCAGGACCATGGGGCAGTGCAGCTGTTCCGCAAATCATGACTTTCCTCAAGCAGCCAAGACCAGCCTCCCTGGGCCCCAGGCGACCCAGAGTGCACAGCCTAGGAGGATCACGGGAAGGAGAAAGGTTGACAGCGTGAGTCTGGCAGCATGGGCTCCATGGGCTGAGCCTGGCTCCGTGAGGTCTCGGATGACTTCACCTCTCCATGCCTGTGAGATGCTGATAGGTAATTAATGCTGGACACCTCCATGTGCGGTGAGAATAAACAAGCCAGTGCAAACTCTAGAGTGCTGGCAGGAGCTAGTGATCATTACCTACCTTCCCGCTGGCCCCGGGGGAGGCCCAGCTGAGGACGATAAACTTGAATTTGGGCTCCTGGGAGCAGTAACTCAGAGAGACTCTCCAAAACTGTGAAATGTCTGCAGTATCTCCTGTTTGATCTTCAGAGTTCATGCAGACTCTATGTTTAATTCATAACATTTTAGTTTGTTTTAATCAAGTTGGGTTTGAAATTCCCAACCCAATCTACAAGGTGGTGGGGTTGCCACCTTGTAGATTCATGTACCTGGTAAATTGGTACTGCAGAAAGTTGTGACTAGGGAGGTGAACCCCCCAACCCCACCCCCGTGCTGCCAGCAAAGGCTGCTCGGCCAAAAGAGGTGACACCCCAGGGACCTCCCAGCAGGCCCATTTGCGAGTCCCCTCCCTCCCACCCCAGTGCCCTGAGGAGTCAGGGGCTGCCTCTGGCAGGTAATCCCCACGGCCCTACCCTGGCTGCAGCAGAAGAGACTGAACGGCTTCTAACCTAGATGAACCTGGAAACTTGGCCTCTTGGCCAAGCCTGAGGGAAACAACTTTGTGAGGGTCATCCAGGCACAGGGTCAGGAGACCATCAATTCCAACTACTAGGGACTTCCCTGGTGGCCCAGTGGCTAAGACTCTGTACTCCCAATGCAAGGTCTCTGGGTTTGATCCCTGGTCGGGGAGCTAGATCCCACATGCCACAACTAAGACCTGTGGAGGCCAAATAAATAAAGAAATATAACTTCATCTCATGTTCTCCAGAAAAGGAAGCCGATTCACTGGGTCTGCATCCCCTTGTGGATGATCCCATTAAGTCTAAGTCTCCTGCCCTGGCTGGGAGCCCTGGGCGGGGCTGGTCTCATGGGAGGTTATAGGAAAGGGAGGAGGCTGTTTTCGCCTTGTGGGAAGGGCTCCCCAGTCCTCATAGCCCGCACTGCGGGTCCCAGGCCCCAAATGTACCGGAAGAGCTGCTCTGGCCCCCGATGGTGCTGGCTGTGGAGCGAAGGTGCTGGCCGGGCTGTTGGGAGAAGTCCGAGAAGGCAAGGTCACCCCGAATGCCCTCCTCCCCCAGATGCCACAACGTCTCCTATCTTTCCAGAGCTTAGATTCAGGAGCCAGACAAGCTGCGTTCAGATCCCAGCATTTGGCCCTGGACTTGGCCCCTGGGTCTCTGTCTGGGAGGAGCTCTGGGGAAATCATCAGCCCCCTGGATTGGACCCTAGTCCCCCTCACCCAGTGAGCACCTTAGAGAGCTGTGGGCAACCTCTTGCTACCAGAGGGTCTTCACAGGGAGGGGAGCATCCCGTGTCTCTTCCAAGAGCTGCTGCCAGGCTCCCTCCTCATGCTGGGGAATCCCAACCAGACAACCGTGTGCATCCTCATGAACGATGGGGCCAGCCCGCCTCTTGCATGGAGCCCAGGCCACAGACACGGGGCCCGGGGAAGGAAGAACCTTTTGCCTCCACAAGGCAAGAGCTTATCCCAGGTGTGGCCTGCCAGACACCAGAGCTGGTAGGATTCCAATGAAGATGAATGAGCTTCTCTTCAGGTCCGTAATACTCGTCTATCACCATCATCCTCTTCATCACCACCACCAGCAGCATCACTGCAGATCCAGCACACAGACTCCATCAGAGACCAGCCTCTACTCCTGGCTCAGCCCTGAACAACTCTAGGATCCTGCTGGGGCTCCCATGTCCTCAGTCCTCTTTTCCTCTCCCAGGGCTGTCTTCATAATTGTGGGGCCCCTTGTTCAAAATAAAAATGTGGGACTCCTTGTTCAAACACCAGAAGAAAAACTAAATACAAATTTTCCTCCTGTGTCTCACATACATCTCTCTGTCTCTCTCTCGACTTGTCATGATGTTTTTAATTTGTTTTTTAATGCTGTTCTAAGTACAGAATAATTAAAATTTTTAAATTACCAACATGAGTATTACTATTCATCATTATACTGTGCAATGCCAGTTTTAAATGCAAATGTAAGAACGCGTATGTGGGATCACTGAAATTGCACACTTAGATAGTTTGTACTTTGCATGTGCCTAGGTAGCTGTGTCCTCAACAGAACAGTGGGGACGCTGCACAAAACTCAAGGGGTTTCGTTTCAGTCCTTGACATTCTCCCCACACGCTGTCCTGGGCCTTACTGCTGAGTAAGCAAGGACAGGAAGAAAAGGGTCTGCGGTTGTCCTGCCTCTCCTTCCCTGCTGTGTCATCACCTTCACAGAATGCTGGACTAACACAGGGGCTTCATAACCTGGGCAATGCCAACTACCAACTGGCACTTGACATCTCCCTGCACAAGGGCTAAATCAGGTGCGGCTGCAGCTGCTGACCTTCAACCCCCCCTAAAAAGAGTTCAGGGTGGGAAGCAGAAATGAGGCTCTCTGTGCTCTGGGAAAACTGGCAGCAGGTCTCAAGAGATTTAGATGTTTTCAGAAGATGATTTTATGAGCACAGTTCTTATATCCCCTCACATCTGGAAAAGCACTAAAATCCTTCACGGTGATGACTGCTCCTGACTGCTCCTAGTGACTAGCAGAGTTCAGTTCAGTTCAGTAGCTCAGTCATATCCAACTCTTTGCAACCTCTTGAATCGCAGCACGCCAGGCCTCCCTGTCCATCACCAACTCCCAGAGTTCACTCAGACTCACATCCATCTCATCCTCGGTCGTCCCCTTCTCCTCCTGCCCCCAATCCCTCCCAGCATCAGAGTCTTTTCCAATGAGTCAACTCTTCGCATCAGGTGGTCAAAGTACTGGAGTTTCAGCTTTAGCATCATTCCTTCCAAAGAAATCCCAGGGCTGATCTCCTTCAGAATGGACTGGTTGGATCTCCTTGCAGTCCAAGGGACTCTCAAGGGTCTTCTCCAACACCACAGTTCAAAAGCATCAATTCTTAGGCGCTCAGTCTTCTTCACAGTCCAACTCTCACATCCATACATGACCACTGGGAAAACCATAGCCTTGACTAGACGGACCTTAGTTGGCAAAGTAATGTCTCTGCTTTTGAATATACTATTTAGGTTGGTCATAACTTTTCTTCCAAGAACTAAGCGTCTTTTAATTCCATGGCTTCAGTCACCATTTGCAGTGATTTTGGAGCCCCCAAAAATAAAGTCTGATACTGTTTCCACTGTTTTCCCACCTATTTCCCATGAAGTGATGGGACCAGATGCCATGATCTTCATTTTCTGAATATTGAGCTTTAAACCAACTTTTTCACTCTCCTCTTTTACTTTCATCAAGAGGCTTTTTAGTTCCTCTTCACTTTCTGCCGTAAGGGTGGTGTCATCTGCATATCTGAAGTTATTGAGATTTCTCCCAGCAATCTTGATTCCAGCTTGTGTTTCTTCCAGTCCAGTGTTTCTCATGATGCAGGGTGACAATATACAGCCTTGCCATCCTCCTTTTCCTATTTGGAACCAGTCTGTTGTTCCATGTCCAGTTCTAACTGTTGCTTCCTGACCTGTATACAGATTTCTCAAGAGACAGGTCAGGTGGTCTGGTATTCCCATCTCTCTCAGAATTTTCCACAGTTTATTGTGATCCACACAGTCAAAGTCTTTGGCATAGTCAATAAAGCAGAAGTAGATGTTTTTCTGGAACTCTCTTGCTTTTTCCATGATTCACTGAATGTTGGCAATTTAATCTCTGGTTCCTCTGCCTTTTCTAAAACCAGCTTGAACATCAGGAAGTTCATGGTTCACATATTGCTGAAGCTTGGCTTGGAGAATTTTGAGCATTACTTTACTAGCATGTGAGATGAGTGCAATTGTGCGGTAGTTTGAGCATTCTTTGGCATTGCCTTTCTTTGGGATCAGAATGAAAACTGACCTTTTCCAGTCCTGTAGCCATTGCTGAGTTTTCCAAATTTGCTGGCATATTGAGTGCAACACTTTCACAGCATCATCTTTCAGGATTTGAAACAGCTTCACTGGAATTCCATCACCTCCACTAGCTTTGTTCGTA